>JARFIY010000316.1:13567500-13730213 GCA_036346155.1 Sinelater perroti | reverse complement strand
TAAAAAAGTTAACCACAGTGACTTAGGGGTTTGTAGTTAAGTAATCGGATTCGTCATTCTCCCACTTATTAAATTTATTTTACAGCTCCAGATGGCACGCATACACAGCGCATTGAGGCGACTTGGCGTCCGGCGAAAGATCACTTCCGTTCGCGCCATGTTCCTCGAGAAGAGTTCGCCGACTACTTAGTCGAGTACCTTTGGCGCCGCCAGTATAAAGACTACCGCCTTTAAACTGCGCCTTGCAATTTAAACCGCCTTTTTCAAGGCGTGGCCCTAATGATGATCAACTGAAGGGTCAGGAGAGTGACAGCTAACTGCGTCCACGCGGTGTTCCCTGGAAACGCTTATAGCGGCAAAACAGTCAGCGAAATTCAAAAATAAAATTACATGTTTCTTCTAATTAACGTCTGCTTTTGGATCTCAGAAATCAATGTCTGATGATTTCTAGCGTCCACAACAACCAAAACGACGTCTTCACGTTCGTCTTCGATCATTCCCAAGACCCAATGGCCCTCAACAGCTCGACCGCGATTATATTTTCTCTTACCAAACTTTGACTCGTCAATCTGAACAATCTTGCGAGGACCGCCCAGTTTGATGTTTTCTTGCCGAGCAATGAAATCGTCAATAATCATTTCACGACAATAGCGATACCTGTATTCAAACATTGAAACTAACTATTGCACTGAAATTTTACTCACCAAAAAGTTAACGTGTGTTGACTAAGTTCAGTGCGTTGATCAATAGGCAAATCGAGGTCAACGCACTCATTCTTCACCAATTCATGTGGCCAGGCGTTAGCGAAACCGTACATAATCCACGCTATTTCATCTGGACGGATACGGGCGTCTTCAAACCACGTGTTTTTTGCTCTGGCATGGCCGCTGTTGCATCCAGCTTTGGTGCACTTGTAGTGACCACACCCACTTTCTGAAGCCTCGTATAGTTTTAAAGGTTTCCGATGAACAGCACCATCTGGTGGCTCACGTGGCAACAACCCTTGACTGACCGCCCAGTCTACGCCATTCGCAGATATAGGCAGCCGCCTAGTGTTCCATTACAAACTACAAAAATAACACTGAAAAAATTGAACTGAAAAAGAGAAAACTTGCACAATTGAAAAACACGACTGCTCTCGTCAACGGCTAACAATCAAATGAAAAAAAAATAGAAAAAATTAATAGAAAAATTGGACGTCGTCTGAACGCAATGAATGCTCACTGACAACTAAACATAGGAAAGCAAGTGTCGCCTCTTTTATACTAGAATGTCACTTGACTTTTACCACGTGGTGTGTCGACCAATCAGAAACAAGGCAAGTCTATTTCAATGGAGCGGGGGATCGGGGGTTTCGGATATTAAATTCAAGGGATGGGATTCGAATCACAATTGATTTCGCCAAAAAAAAATTTTCCATAGAGTTAACATTGAAAAATGAAAGTGGCGTAACTTTTGCCCCGGTCATTTCCTAAAGTTGAAACCGGCCTCATTCGACTCAGCTCGTCCAATCGAGTAAGTCGACACCGACATGGGCTCATTCTGACATTTCCGCTAAAGTGCATGTCACCCCTAAACTGAATAAGTAGTTTAAGTAAATTAAAGCGCGTTATTTACTACTGTAAAAATCTTACAATCGTTACAAAACATTAAAATATATATTAAAATAATAATAATCAATTTTAAAACATTTTAATACAAAAAAAAGTTTTAACACTACTAAAATCATATTTTTGTAGAAAAGTAAATTCTAAAATACTTCAGCCATTTTTCGGTACTTATATAGTTTCAAGGCATATAATATGTGATATCAATTCATATGTACTAGTAGTAGATAAAAAATTATTTCTGTCTTACTCTGCACTACCTTTATTTTGTATTTGTTACTCACGATAATTTTACTATATCTACTCTTTAAAATGGCAAAAATATAACTAAATATGTGTGTTTGTAACTCACATTGCAACTCCTCCTACAGTTATGGACCCATTTAAGGTTAATGTCTCATTCGAATGGGTTTGTTGCAAAACCTCGCATGTATATTTTAGATTTTCGATTTAGGTCACCGTTTACTTATTACAGGTCAAAACATAAAATAATTTGACAGTTTGCGTCAACTGTCGGTCAGCTGTCAGGAGGCGCATGTGGCACAACTTTGATTTATGTGGCACGTCGTTGGAACGGGCTTGTTTACCAGTTATACCATAATACTGTTTAATAATTGTCACCGACACAACTGTAATATACCTTGTAATTAATTTATTTGATATTCTATTGGACAGTATTATATATTATAAGCAGCTCACTAAATCATAGGCATTAAATATGTTGTTTATAAGTACAATTATTTATTCACTTTGTAAAGGGATATTACCTAATTTTTATTATTCTAAGAAGAACTGTCTTGAAGATACGAATTATTATATTACACAAACAAAAAAAAATATTTACTGAACAACTTATATAGTGTTAAAAACACGCTATATTTTACAGTTCTTCTTCGGTAAAGGTGAAAACGCAAACCAGTTCTGGGAGCTTTGTTGGGAGGTCCTTATGCATCCACGTTGTAGTGCGGACCTGGCACCAAGTGAACTATTTTGCTGCTGAAAAATTTACCTCAAGAGAGGCTTGTGAAATCGACTGTCCCAGTTTTTTGTCAATAGGGACAAGGGCTTCTATGAGAGAGGCATAATGGAATTACCTTCAAAATGGCAACAAATTATCGAACAAAACGGCGCATATTTGACCTAAATCGGTTCATTCTAAGTATGTTAAATAAAACCTTCAATTTCATGCAAAAATAATGGATTTCTTTTTACTAGACCTATTATCTTATCTATACCTGAATAAAAAGAATTTTAAATCGCTTTGATAATTTTAGTATATAAGTACAACAGCTTGATTGAGAAAGTAGTTCTGCTATTTTATCTTATACAATGAAAATTACTCTCCTATTATTAGCTACACTGTCCGTGGCGTTCGCAAAAGGTTGTGTAAGTTATTTTGTACAAAAGCATTGATTCAAATATTTATTTAAATTTTGCATTACGAATCAATTACGTAACTGTAATGGTTAAGCTGACTTTATAATACAACTTAATATTTAAGTTTTCTAGACGCATATATTAAATATGACAACTAGAAATTTGTCAGTGTATTTATCTTTTTCCGTTTAATTTCACATTTGAGTCTTTTGAACATTTTAAGTACAATGTCTTTGATTTGTTTAATAAACCAGTAAGTAGTAACTATCATACAGCGGTTTATATTTATAACAGAATATATAATTAACTTTTACATTACCTACAATTTAGTATTTTAAAATAAAATATATTTTTTACACGCGTGGTATAAATGACTAAAAATGACACAAAGAATTATATTTTTAGGCAAACTCCAAAATTCTGCAGCAATGGAAGCATACCGCTCAACCCTACAAAGCTGAATGTATAAGAGAATCGCAGGCGGATCCAAAAGCTGTTGAAGAGTTTTATAATACTGGACATATGGCAGATTACGATCATTTTAAATGCTATTTTACTTGTATTTGTCTAAAATTTGGTATAGTAAATTCTAATGATGACGTGGATTTTGAACAATTGGCTAAATTTTTTGATGGCATGAACCCTGAAGTTAGTAGGGAATGTTCTAACTATACAGGAAAAGACAAGTGCCGGATAATTAACGACGTAATTGGTTGTACTACCGATGAAATTTTGTTTAAACGTCTATCCTAAAAAAGCGTATTGTCCGTGAATGGGTGAAAATAAAAACTCTACACGCTAGGTTCGTTTTAGTAGTACAGCTTGTATCTAATTTTGGAAAATTAGTAAATGATTTCCACTAAATAAAGAAGTAAGTATAAGTATGTCAAGAATTTTACTTATTATAACCAACATTCAAATATAAATTGCTGAATACAAAATAGTAAAAAGTGAAACAGACTGTTAGTGACAATTAATTCTTGTGTCTGAGAATTGTAGGGTTTACAAATACTTAGACATTCAGAGAAACAGACGAGTAAACTGAAGATCATCACCTTAAGGGACATTTGGAGCCAAAAAAAGATGGAAAGTTCAAAATTTTTTTAGGAATAAACGGTTAAATAGCGACTTGAAATTTTTTTATTGTTGAGAATACATCAAATTTTTACAAAAAATATTTTTTTTGTCATTTCAATTTCGTTCGTCGTCACCAGAGGGCCCCAGAAAAGACCACTTTTTTCGTAGTACATGGATTACGAGGCTCCAAGTCATCTGAAAAAAAAACCGTTTTGAAGAGCATTAAAAGATCTAGGTTATTGACCACTTTGACTAAAAAATTTCCAAAAATAAAAATTTGACTCGACTTTTACGAAAAAAACTGAAATTTTTGCCCGAATTTTTTTATAAAAAGTATGTAATATTTAATTGCATTTTTAACGATGCATTATTTTTGGGATTACTTTGCGCGGTTGCCAAGTTGTCAAAAAAAAGGCAACTAAAGGTGAAAAGTAAGGTCCTAACAAAATTAATCACAGTGATTTTGAAATTAAATTTAAGAAAATGATCTTCTCCTTCTATATAGGCAATTTGCCTGTTTTTTTTTTGATTTATGCCTTCTCTACGTAATGTTATCACTCCATCTTTTGCGCGGTCGGCCAACGCTTCTTCTTCCTAGTGGTGATTTGTCCCTTGCTATCTTCACTATTCTATCGCCTGCCATTCTACTTATGTGATTGTTCCATTATTTTTTCCTGTTCAGTGTCCATTCATTTATCTCTTGCACGTTGCATCTTCCTCTAATTTCGGTACTTCTTATTCGATCTCTTAGCGTGTTTCTTGTTATTCTTCTCAATATCCTCATTTCGGTTGTTTCCAATAGTCGCTGCGTTTTAGTTGTGTCCGGTCTCGTTTCTGATGCGTATGTCATTATTGGTCTTATAGTTGCTTTGTATATTCGATACTTTGTTTCTATATTAATGTGTTTATTTCGCCATATTGTATTATTGAGACATCCTGCGATTTTATTAGCTTTTTGTATTTGATCTTTAACCTCTTTTTCTACATCTCCATAGCTAGTTATTTTGATACCCAGGTAATTTATTTCCATGACTTGTTCTATGCTTGCACCGTCGATTTCCAATTTGCATCTAATGGGTTCTTTATTAATTACTATTGTTTTCGTTTTCTGTGCTGAGATGATCATGTTAAATCTTTTTGCTGTTATATTGAATTTGTGGACTAATCTTTGCAGATTGTCTTCGTTTTGGGCTATTAATACTGCGTCATCGGCGTAACATAATATCTTGATTTCCTTGTTCCCCATTCTATATCCTCTTTCTTCGTTTACTTTCTTAATAATCTCATCCATTATTAGATTGAATAATAAGGGGCTTAACGAATCTCCCTGTCTCATTCCATTGCCCATGTTTATTGGTTCCGTAAGTTGTCCATTTATTCTTGCTTTCGTTTTGTTGTCTTTATATATGTTCTCAATTGTTTTGATGATGTCTATGTGTATTCCTCTATTATATAACAGATGGATTACGTCACCTAGTTTGACTCTATCAAAAGCTTTCTTCAGGTCGATCATACATAAAAGGCTGGTCTATTGTATTCAATTGATTTTCATTTATCTGCCTTATCACGAATATTGCATCTGTGCATGATCTTCCACTACGGAATCTTTGCTGTTCATCGTTCAGAGTTGTCGTTTGGTTTATTTGTTGGCATATAATTCTTGTTGTTAATTTTAATGTGGTGTTCAACAGGTTGATCCCTCTGTAGTTCTCCGGTTCTTTCTTATCCCCTTTCTTGAACAGCAGTATCAATATGCTTGTCCTCCATTCTTCCGGTATTTGGTTGTGTTTTATTATTTTATTAATTAGAGTTGTCAGCTGTTTCGTCATTACTGTTCCGCATTGCTTTAACAGTTCGTTCGCTATTCCATCTTCTCCTGCAGCTTTCCTGTTTTTCAGCTTCCTTAGTGTCTCTTCTACTTTCTCCGTGCTTATCGTAAATTGTTCGTTTGCTCTAATTTCTGGGTTGTTTCGCTCTGAGAAAATGATATTTGGCATATTTAAAGTGAAGAGTCTGAAAATTGTTTAATTTTTGGTTATTATTGTACAGGGTGTTCTCTATAGGCTAATTAATATGGTAATTTTCAAACTTTAATTACTCAAGATTTACAATGTTATAAAATGTTAATAAAAATAAAATTACTTACCAACTGTTTTGTCCAAGCACGTCCATATACTCGTAATTAAATGAGATTTGTGAAAAAACGTGTGAGAAACGTGTAAAAGTACTGTAATAATAATATTGTGTACTTGTATGATGTTTTTACGTTAACAATAACAAAATTACTTCAAACGTGTCGTTTGAAATAGTAAAAAGTCTGAAACGGTTGCTTTTGAATTTGTAAACAGCGCTATCGAAAATCCGTTCGAACGCGTGTCTGCTCTGCGCTGCAGCCTCTTTCTTTCTCGTCCGCGCGGCATCTCCAGGCAACCCCATGTAACCGAGGGATCTTGCTTTATTATAATAAATATAAATATAAATAATCCATAAATTTAAGCTATAAACAGGCAATCCCATGTAGCCCAGGAAGCCTGCCTTCCTGTCGATGATTTTAAAAATTCTCTCCCACCACGCGCGCCGGCTCTCTCGCTCCCGCAGCGCTTATGGCCGCGGAGTGGGGACTTTCTCCTCCGCCGGCAGTTAATTTCCGCACATCGCGTTCACGGCTGTTTTTCTCCACATTTCACGTTTATCAATGTCGAATAAAATATCATTTATTATGCATCTTTGCGCGCTCTTTCGATTGGTGCAAACCGTTTTTCTCTACGTGCCTTCGTTCGTGAGATATGAGCGTTTTAAACTTTGCAAGCGATTTTCGCATAGAAGTGCAGCACTAGGATTTTTCTTACTATTTTTTCCGTGATCAGCGCACTCGAATACATAAGAGACCACAATTCCATCCTGTAAGGAGAAATTTCGAAGTTGGGCAAAATTTGACTGGACTATTGCTGCCATCTGTGCGAGGCATCCAGATAAATGGGGTGCAAGATTGCTCTGAATCTTTCACTCCCCCGAAATTTGACGTCCCTTGTTTGACTTGCCTAAGTCTACAAGCGAGCTCACAAAAGCTCGAAGCGAGCAACGGTCAATGCGAGTAAATAATTTAGATGGCACTATTTCGTTAAATAACTTTGTGATACATTCAACCGTAAAATATAAATTAAAACCTTTACTTGGAAATGGCAAAATGTAACAAATTTTGTATAACGTTGTAATGTTTCTGCTCTTGGCAATGCTAAATAAATTATACTACTTTTCACAAATCTACTTATTTATTATACTTAAAATTTTACAAATTTATAATACTATTTATGTATACACGGGGCTATATGCAACTAATTGCACATTATTATAAAACTTGTTGGACTTGTTGGAATATGAATGTCTTGTTACGGGGGGAGTTCAAAAAATCGTAACACTGCCCCACTCCTTAAGGTGATTCACCCCGGATCATTCTCTCCCGATGTTTAGGTGGATCATGGAGGTACTTATAGTTTTGATCCTTGTTGCACTGGAACGTCAGATAGAGGTAACATTCCACGGTCCGAATTTTGTAAGTGGAAGCTGCAAACGAACACGTCGACGCCAAAACTCCAAAACAGCTCTTCTATCATGTTTCTAACTATTCTTGGCCATCCAATCCGCATGCAAATTTCGGTATTGCCAAGTTGCAAATATTTTCATTCAACAGATGACTACGTGGCTTCGTCAGCGTTAAGAGGACTATGCTCCGTCTTAAAGTCGTATTGTTGAAACCTTTCGATTCAACTTACTACTTGGTTTTCCGGATTTTAAAGTTCAAAAGCCACTTTAGCGCAACATAATCAGTTCTCAAAAAAAACCTTTTTCCATACAAACATTTATAAACGTGCTACACAAATTTGACAATAGCAAAAGGGTCTTTCCTAGTTAAGCAAAAGTTGCGTTCAGGCTTTGATAACGCGTTGCTGAAATAACCGATGACTGGTTTCTTGGCCATTTTGTAATTGTGATAACACGCTTTCAATTTCCACAATCACTCGCATCTATATCCAAAATAAACTTTCTTTCTAGATGCAAGTAACTTAGTGTTGGTGCATTTACCAAGGCACGCCTCAGGTTCTCTAAACACTATTTGCTCTATTCGAAACTTTGACCTTCTTTTGTTAATCGTGTTAAAGGCTTTGCAATGTTGGCAAATATAAACACATACCGTTGGTAGTAAGTGCACAGCCTCAGAAAACTTCTACCTCGCACTTGCCTTTTGGCACTGGCCAGTCTTCCACGCTCCTAATTTTCTCTGAATCAGCCGCTTTACCGTTATCACTCACTACATGTCCAAGATATTAAATCTTCTTCCTAAAGGAGAGCACTTTTTGGGGCTTATTTTCAAATTGGCGCTTCTCAGCTGTTGAAATAGATACTTTAAGTTCTTTAGATGTTCTTTAAACGATTTTCCAGTAACTAGTATGTCATTCAGATGCACCAAACATGTTTTCTAGGATAACCTATTAAACACTGTTTCTATTAACCTTTCAAAGGTCGAAGGGACATTGCAAAGTAAAAATGGCTTCACTGTAAACTGGCACAGTTTAGAATCAATAAAAACGTTGTCTTTTCTTTGTCAGTGGGATCTATTTCGATTTGCTAATATTCGCTCTTTAAACCCAAAATTGAGAACTATTTGGATCTGGTTAGGATGTCCAGCGTGTCATCAATTCGCGATAGTGGATAACTATTTTTCTTTGTGACATTGTTGAGCCGACGGTAGTCGACCCAGCATCTGGTAGACCCGTTTTATTTCTGACTAACACCTTGGACGAAGTCCACGAGCTTGTTGAGGATTCAACTACGCCATCCTTTTTCATATTCGAAATTCTTCTCAGCTTCCTGTCGTTTGGCTAGTGGTAATCGTCTAGCACTCTGTCCTATAGTAGTAACATAGCCGGCGTCTAGTTTGTAACGCACGATATTTGTCCCGTCTTTTGAACCCTTGTCACATTAAAACAAGTCTTGATTCCGATGCAACAAATCCTTAACTTCCGTCTGTTGGTTAGGATTTAAGCGATGACAGGATATGAATATCACTGCTCTCAATTCTTTAAAAACCTTGCTTGATGCTATCGACTTGACAAATCACCGAAATACAAAGACTGAGAATTGTGCCCTTTTTTATTGTCCAGGAATATCCATTTACATTCATTACGCGGACCGGTATCATGCTGCCACTTTGAACCACTCTATTGCCAACCAGTATCCCTTTTCCGGTCTTTCTCTAATCCTGGGCTGGATAAAGGATAACCCTTCTTGCTGGGAGATCGCAATACAAAACAGTGTCCACCACCAATTCACTGCATTCTGGAAGGATAGTGTCCTAAGCTACTCTCATTTGTACCAAAACACCATCTCGATCATGGAGGACATCTTCTTCTTTTATCTTCAGTACCCCATGCTATAAATCAAATTTAATCCCATTAATCTTTAAAATGCCCATCCCACGGATTACGTTATTTTCAAAGTCAGCTACTTATATACGATGTTTAAGGGTAGCATTTCCGGTGGTTATTTGGGCTTCGGTCTCCCCATAGATCTTTGCCAAAGGCCCAGTAGCCATCCCAAGTTTTCAGTTGGTTGGTAGAGGACGTCCGAATGTCTTGGTAACATTGGGTCTGACAATCGTTTTCGTTGTGCCTGGGTCCAGTAGAAAGGCATACAGTTCTCCATTTACTTGGCCATCAACATCAACACTGTTAGAATTACTAGGTGCGCAAATAAGTTTTCGGGTTTTTTTAATCAATAAAAAATAGAAAATTTCAAGAGAAATACAAAAAAATAGTTTATTCAAAATATCCGTTCTTTGCTAGCTACACACTTTTTTCATCCCTGTGGCAGTACATGAATACCGCGACGATAAAACGAACACGTCCTTGGACCAAAACAATTCATCCAACCAATTTTGCACTTCTTTGAAATTGGCCAAGTGTAGCCCAGCCAGCCATGCGCCATCGACGGAACAAGTGATAATCAGAAGGGGTCAAGCCTAGCGAATACGGCGGGCGCGGTAGCAGATTCCAATTTCAGTATTTTGATGGTGTCCTGGACCATGGAAGTGCGATGACACAGAACGTTCGTGTCTTGTGTCCCATTCTGGTCGTTTTTCGAGCAATGTATGGTTCAAATTTATCAGTTGTTGTCGGTAGCGATTCTCATTGACAGTTTCGCCCGGTTTTAGCAATTCATAGTACACGATTCTTTTCTGGACCCACCAAACGCAGAGCATTGTCTTTTTTTAAGCGATTTGGCCGTGCCGTCGATGTTGATGCTTCGCCAGGTGCAAGCGACAATTTTTTGTATTTGGGATTCTCGACATATATCTACTTCTCATCGTCAGTAACAATTTGATGCAGAAAACTTTCTTTCATGTAGCAAAAGCAAAAGTTCGGAAGTGGCTCTTTTTTCTAGATGAGCATGACCATAACGCATTTCAAAGCGTTTGATGAGTTGGCTATAGCTTTAAAGCAGCCTCCCTTTCAAGTTCCGACCATCTATTCACACTAGCAGCCACCTAAAACTGTTTTTGATCATTTCTCTAAGAAGACTTGTGATCAGAAATTGACGGCTGGGTTTCAGTCCTTATTATATCGGCACACGACACTGGCCCTTGCATCTGTCGACTTTCTTTAGTGCTCTCATTAAATTTATCAGACACGCCACTGGAAGCAATAATGATTTAAGCACCGAGCAATGAGTACTTTTACTTCTATTTTCTCTTTAAGAGCACCATTTTTTTCGTCCTGTCCTATTTTTACTTTATTAATTTTGTCCTTAATTTCTTCTCAGACTTCCATCTCGAATTTCTTTTTGAGTTGGTTCATTTTGCGACTAATGTTCTCAAACATTTTCCTTTGGGGAGTTGACAGATTGAGACCCCTAGTGAAAAGCTAAACTCTTGAAAATGGCATTATATATATATATATATATATATATATATATATATATATATATATATATATATATATATATATATATATATATTCTAGTAGCTAATTGTATATACAATTAATTAGAATCATGAGAGGAAGACATCCAGTGGGGTCATCCCTAATTTAGTCTGTTAAATCTGCTAACCACTTCGTTGTAATCTTCTGGTTTGAAGTTTTTAGCTAACGGGGTTACTGTTACATTTGGATGATTTTCCAGGGTAGCGTGATGTTTCATTACTCTGACTTTTATTACACCTTTCACGTACGGAATGTTGATGTCATTGTATAGAGTCACATTTGACACATACCGCGGGGAATTAAAAAGTATTCTAAGTGTTTCAAACTGGAAGCATTCATTATATTTAAAGTTCATTTGCTAACGCATTCCCAAAGTTAGCAACTACATCGTCAGATAGGACGAATTATGCTCTTGTAAATTAATAATTTATTATGTAACGTAAGGGCTGATATTTGCCAATGAGCCAATACAATTTTCTACAACTTTAAGTCCATTTTTTGCATTTTTTTCTTTCATGTGTTTATTATGTCAGACGGTTATCTAAATGTAAGCCCAAATATATCTGATCTTCTCTGTTTGCGAAATATGTAGGTATGCTATTCAATACAACCGGAGGACACGTTGAACGCATAGTTGTTAAAGTAATATTCACGCAAACTTTCTAATAAGTTTAGATGTTCTTAGAAATTCTGATGCTATAACTGGATTCTCATTATAGTTTAGTTAAAAAATAATTTATAGGTGCTCCGCGTATTCCTCAGCTTTCTTTTATTAAACCTTGCTCAGGTTCCTATTTAGTCACGTAGGGGTGGTAAGTATTTCTTAGTTGCTCTCTAAATGCACAGAGAGTAAATATGAATGTTATTTTAAGGTTTCATTGCACATTTCTTTTAGTCTACGTTTTAGTTTTTTATTTAATTGAATCAGTCTGGTCTTGTCTTGAGTATTACGGCTAGACGGCTTTTTCTTTTACTAATTACATTATTTTAGTAGGAATATTAAGAGTATTGGATTTAAGTTTGTAGGTTTGTGGCGTTGCACTTCACCTTGTTTCCTGTATAGTTGCCGTTGAGTAATTTGTTGAGTATTCTAGGCCATGGTTTGTCTTTAAGCTTAGACTTGTATTGGAAATTTTTTAACATGAGCTTTGAACACTTCCCAGGTGGTTTTGCGTTGCTGAGAGTAGGTTTGCGTTTTTTATATAGTTGTGCTCACGGTAGCTATTATAGGCGTATAATCGGACAAAATATCGTACTTGAAGACATTATTATATTAAACCAATAGGTTAGACTGTTCGTCGACAGAAAGCCATATTTGTTATCTGCTATACGTTTATGTGGTTATTTGCCTTTTGATATTATTAAACGTGAGCCTCAGTGTGTGTTTTTTGCATTAAAATCCCCGCCTGACAGAAATCTAAGTCTTAATAGTTTGAGAAAAGGTTGCAACATTTGTTTAGTTGTGTTATGATGTGATCAACAGTAAATACTTGCTATAACTAGAGGTGCTATCAGTCTCTCAAGTTCTATCATAGCACCTTGTAGGTAGTCCGTTGTGTAAGAAAATAATTAATTATGTTTTATGGAGTTATGTATTATTATGAATAAACCACCGTATGCAGTGCCATCTGGATGTTCTGTATGATATACTGAGTATTGATTGTTCAATAACATATTGAGATAAACTGTGTTTCTGAAATTAATAAAACATCAACGTTATTAAGACGTATAAAGGTTTCAACTTCCAACTTTCTTTGATGTGGCCCGTTGACGTTCTATAACTCAATTTTTAAGAACTTGGCCATTATTGAATTAGTTTGTTAATGACTGTTGTTAACATATTTAGTATCATACTGTTCTGCTGTAGTAACTTAATGAACGTATTTTTGAACTCGTCAAGAAATTGTTTAAGAATAACATCTCCAGTGGAAGAGGATTGATTGATTCCGAACTGCTTAAGTTTTCAAGAATACAAAGTTCGTCTTGTTAAGTTTAGAGGTCCTAGAATTGGTTGTTGCTTGTTGGGTTGGTATTATTGCTAGAGCTCTTGATATATGGAACATCCCTTATAGTTAGCTGAGCGCGACCCTTCTCATAAAATACTTGTAGCTGGAGTTTTGTGACAGCTTTCTCTATCATGAGAAGCTCCACATTTGACACAAGCAAAAAAATTAACTTCGATTGTACTTCATTGAACGAATATGAAAAACATAAAATAGAATTAGAATCCCGTTTTTCTATAGCTAAAACTATAAAGGGAACTCGACAATACCATAGCTTAAACCATTCGATATGAAAAGTTTAGAATGTAAAATTTTTTCTAATGATACAATAAGCATTGTATTAAATGTTTGTAAATAGTTTTGCAAGTTGGCTGTTAATAATAAATAATAGTGTATATGCAAATTATATTTATTGCACAAGCGTAAATGTAAAAAAATACAGATCAGAGTAGACGGGCGCCCGCAGGCGTACAAAATTTTTGTGCGGATATCATTAACTTAACATTAGAGGAATATAATAAAAAAAATATTGTTCTAACTAGTCCAGAAGTTAGTTAAATTTCAAATTGTTTATTAAACAATTCATTTTTTAATAAATAAATAAAAAATTTTTATAATAGGAATATACCATCTTATTCTTCTATTATTCTTATACTTACCATTAATATTTGGTAAAGTTTTATAAAAAGCTCGCTGAATAATCGCGATTTGAAAAAAAAGAGGCCTAACAATTAATTTGTTTATAATTTTTGAAAAAGTGAAAATTTTTAAAAAATATTTTTGCCCATTAATTTCAACATACAGACCTTCAATAGTCACCAAGAAAAAATAGGAAATTCAACATGTTGATTTTTAGTGTCCCACTTCAGAAATTTCGACTCTAAGCAAAATTTAGATTTTTAAGAAAAATTTTGGCCTTAATTGTTTATAAAATGAAAAATATTTATTGGATTCGGAAATTCTTCGATTAGTTTCTAAAACACATATTTAAAAAGATTGTGTACCGTAGGCTCTAGATTGTAGCAGATCTATCCTGTTACGACCCCAAAGTGCCTTCAAGGCCTGTTACGGGGAACTATTATTACTATTATTAAAAAGATTGGGTTAACATTTGAAACGGATTGGTTTAGCCGTTCTCGAGATATCGTGTACACCGACCTTAAAAACATGGTTTTGAGAAAAACGCGTTTAAAGTTTTAAAACCATTTTACATATGAAAAAAAAACAATTTTACCTTACACAGAGTCATCTATTCCAGGACCATATACTACACTCTCTATTCCTTCGGCAGCCTCTAATAAACGGTTCTCTTTCATTTGGAACGTATTATGTACAATTTTATTATATTGCTTAATAAGTTTAAAATATGTATTAGGGGTTGTTGCATTTATTTTAAATACATTATGTAAATTTTTTGTGTATTGCTCTTCTGTCACTGTTAATTGTAAATTTTCAATTATCTTCTTGTAATCTAAAACATCATATATAAAAATTGGAGGCGGTTTGTGTTCGATTGTTCTTTCTTGGTCTTTATTAATTTGTTTATTTAATTCATCTTTTGCTAAGTATTTATTTTTATTTATAATTAATTACTCTTTTTCAATACTCTTCGTTTGTGTGTGAAATTTTGTTAATCGTTTCTGTTTATTATTTGTAACACGTTGCCAATTATTGACCGGATTAACTTCCATATCTTAATCATCTTCAGGATATTCATTTATAGTCATTTTATTTTGAATTGGTTGGCGCATTGGTTCATCATTGTATTGCGGGAGATAAATTTCTGGCTTATAAAGTTAGTTGGTAACAATCAACAATATATCCGTATCTGAAATCTGAAGTGAAATACCTGGGACTAATCCTAGACCAACGATTAACATGAAAAATGCACATCAAGACTAAACGTAAGCAAATGGACATCAAACTTCGACAAATGTATTGGTTTCTTGGACGAAAATCAAAACTGTCGTTAAACAAAATTCTGTTATACAAATGTATAATCAAACCTATCTGGACTTACGGGCTTCAGTTATGGGGGAGTGCTAAACCATCAAACCTGGCAATCATACAAAGGTTTCAGACTAAAGTTCTCAGAATCCTGGCAGATGCTCCTTGGTATGTCAGTAATCTCACACTTCATACCGACTTGAAAATTCCAACCATCACAGAAGAGATCGAGCGCAGTGTTATTAAATACCAAAATGAAATAATCAATCACGACAACGCTCTGGTAGAGCAGTTATATGAAAGCGGACCAAACACAAGAAGACTCTACAGAACCTGGCCTCAAGATTTAATATAACGAAGATGAAATCATCCAAAGGTAAAACATTAGTGAATGCTTCCCTTATACACTTTGTATTACATTTATCTCATTTACTTAATACTCCTTTCCTCTGGAAGTAGATTGTAAATATGCTATTATGTCAATAAAAAAAATAAATAAATAAAGTTAGTTGAGACTGTGACAACAAATAGCGTAAGTTAGGGGTTGGTAGGAATAAATACTGGGCTTACTGATAAGAGCAGTTGGGTTGTATGTTAGCCAAAGACGGTAATTAAAGTGATTGTATAGAATTTGCGTTTATTTGCTGCTGATTATTAATGTTAAATGCATTTTTATTTATGTAATATACATTTTTATTATAGTTAGAGTACTTTAAAGTGGTTTAATTAATAAATAACTACTTACAGTGTGTTTATTAAATATTTAATATTGATATCATGAGGTAACTGCAAGTCACGCTTGATCACCTGGCAAACCACTCGCAAACGTCTTTACTCCACAAAATTCAAATAGGAAGTTTAATTTATATATAGTTCATATTATCTTTTTGAATTTAAATAATAAATAATGGTGGTTTAATAGTACATCAAAGCCACAGTACAGACAATCCTCAGCTCTCAATTCGAACTTAAACGTCATAAATACCATGATTTTCTGGGTGTGATAGTTGCGCTTTTATTATGTATATAGCAGCTTTCGACTTTGTATATACTTGTGATTGTAATGGTTTTTGCATATACGTAACAATTGCAAATTTTTTGCAATCTAAGATAAACTGGCCACCATCCTGTACGAGAAAACGTCTTTAACATTTACACTATGACCTTTTGCATATCTATTGCATTAGTTTTTGTTTTATAGTTGTATTTCAGTAAACACCTAAATATTATCGCTTATTATGATTTCAAAAGTAGATTATCAATATTACTACTCAGCTTCTTTTGCAAAGTCACCTGCACAGCAAGTTGATACCTATATACTCTAAAATATTTACATAAAATTTTTAAGGGTATTATTTATGTTATTTTTATCTTATTAAAAAAACTATTTAGCGATCTCTAAAAAGAGTGTTTATAAATTTTTTTGACAATCCTCCTATTTTTTATTTACGAGTTTTGTGTTCAAAATTTAATTCTACATTTTTAGAGTTTAATCAGACAGTAAAAAAAAAGTTAAATATGAAAGTAATATCACATAAAAAAATTATTATTTAAATTTCTCACTCTTGCACGTAGGTGGACTAAAATAGTGTCTCTCTTTTTAGTTGCTAAATTGCTTACCCAATACTTACAACAAACACATTTACAATCTATGTAAATAAAAATGTAAATGTTCAAAATATTAAATCTTCTAAAGTTCTTCATCGATTGCTTTGAAATTTTGGCAAAACGTTGCATTTGAATACGCTCGTGTTTTTATATACCTATAAGACACCTGTGACTCGTAAAAAATACCTTTTTCAAAAATAGCATTACTTTTTACAATCTTTATTTCTGCACAGACAAATATTGTACACCCACAAGAATTGTGAAATTAAACATATTAGAAACGTGTTATTTCTTTTGTCTTTTTTTTTCATTTAACCAAACTAAACCACAGCAACTGGTGGACGAGTACAGCTAGTATATAATAAAACCAAACATAAAATGGTCATCAGTAATAAAAGAATATTAATATTCATAGACTGAGTGGCCTAAACTATTCAAAACAGATTGGATATATCACAAAAATATAATTCTGACAAACTAGAACAAGCACTTTCAAGTATCATGAAAAATGTTAAATGTGTTATATAACAAAAAAGAAATCATTACACATATATATTCAATATTCCAACTGTGAATCATATATATTTACATATGTATTCAGTCTATCCACCCCTACGTCAACCTAACAATGGTTGGACCCAAGTGACACACAAAAGAAGAAGGGGTTTACAAGATAATTCTAGACTGCAAACTAAACAACCAAAAGTAAATAAATATTCGGTCGACGCGCCCTCAACCTCCCAGCGCTACTCATCTCCAGTGAACAAGATATATACATATACTGAAAAACCATCAACACTCCCTCCAATCTATGTAAATGGAGTCAAAAATAATACACCACTCATACTGCTTTTAGATCAAGTAAGCAAAAATCAATATGACATTAAAGCCTTTCTTGTCAATCAGGTTAAAATACAGTCAAAACCGGTGGAACAGTACTGAATAATTGTAAAAGTTTTAGCTGATAAACAAACAAGGTTTCACACATACAAACAAATAGAAGACAGGCGCTCTAGAGTAGTTCTAAAAAACATGCATCATTCCATGAATAGTGCGGAGACAAAGCAGAAATCAAAAGTATAGGTCACAAAGTTATCACTATATGGAATATTAAACAGTATAAAACCATGTTACCGATCCCTATATTTCTCGTTTAGTTAAAACCCTTTCCCAACAACAAGGAAATTTTCAATGTAAAGTTTATTCAGCAGTGTATAGTTAAATTTAAGCTTCCTAAGTCTAAAAAAGAAATAGTTCAGTGTGCAAACTAAACAAGGTGCACACTAAAAACTTTTGTTATCTAAGACCTAGATGTGCTAAATTCTCAGGAGATCACTCTACGGCTGAGTGTCCTAGAAAAGAAAACTTTTGCGATATCAGATGTGTATTATGTGGGGGAGACTACCCTGTTAATTAGAAAGGGTGTACTATATATAAGGAGCTACAAAAGAAAAACTTTCCTTCTCTCATGCCTAAACCCCTCCTGAACGATTTAGTCGCTTTCAACAAACCCAACTTAGAATTTCTTACTCCCAAGCAACTAGCGGACAAACCAGCCCTTCTATAATCCTGTCAAAACATGAAATTCGCTACAACCACAACAGTCAACTAACAAAATGCGTGGATTAAAAAATATGATAAAAGGGCTCTTTGAACAAATTGTCACAATTTTAAATCCTTTAACAGTCCTATCCAAAATCAAATAATGGATAAGCTCTTTCACCTACTAATTAAAACTTTTTATTAACAATCACAACATAGATGTATTCTTGATTTTCAAAACGCACTGCACTAGAAGAAGGTATATAAGAATTCTAAACTACTTTGTTTATACTACAAACCACCCAGCTGGAACTGCACAAGGTGGTGCAGCCACCATAACTAAAAACTCAATCAAACATTATCATATGGCCGAATACAGTAATGATTTCCTTCAGGCAGCTATGAGAACTTTTTAACTCCCTGGGACGCCGGTTTCTAGCGAGTGGCGACTACAGCGCCAAACACTCAATATGGGGATCCAGACTAGACTCACTCCCAAAGGGCGTCAATTATACAATACCCTGGAAACGAGCAATGTGAAATTCATATCAACAGGTGAACCCACATACTGGCCTACGGACGGAAACAAGCAGCTTGATTTTGTCGATTACTGCATCACAAAATGAATTCCTCAAGATTTCGTAATAGCAAAATTATGTTTTGAATTGTCAACTGACCACTCCCCAGTCTTAGTCACTCTAAACGCAACTAGGACAAAAAAAAGAAAGAATAAAATTTAAGCAGTAAACTCAATAACTAGCTAGCTTTTAAACGTTACATAAACGATAGCTTATCCCTTTAAGTTCCGCTTAAAACACACCAAGACATCGAATAAGCAGTCAAATATTTTAATGACACCATTCAACAAGCTTCCTTGATTTCCACACCTGAACCAAGCACTCAACCATTAAGCTCGGATTGTCTAATACTGACCAAACAAAAATAAAGGAAAAACGTAGACTACGAAGGCAATGGCAAATATTTAGAACACCAGAAAACAAGCGTTTACTTAACGCTGCTACAAGGGAGCTAAATGATCAACTTAATAAAAACAAAACCGCGTGCATAAAAACATTTCTCAAAGGTCTCACCCACACTGAAACTACAGATTTGTGGTGGTATGGCTCTAACGCCCCGCGTGAGAGTGCGACCTGCGAACTGAGAAAGTTAAGGCTCTCATATGTTCACTCACTGTGCCAGGCCGTCGCGCACCATCTCTGGTGTGGGGTGATGTGGCAATCACCGCGCCTTAGACGACCGCCATTATTACCCCTTGTTCGAAATGAACGTAGTTACTCAATTATTTCTAGTGACTTAGTAGGCCACCCGCCAGGCATCAGAGAGCACCAGGAAGTGAACCTGAGTCCGTCCATATCGCAGCCCGCGCCTGAACCACTGGACCACTCTGGCGGAAACTACAGATTACTCTGGAAAATAACTAAGATGATCAAATGATGTAAAAAGCCTCCTAACCTATTAGACTATACCAGGAAATTGGACAAAAAATCAATATCGACAAAGCCCGTACATTCGCAGAACATCTAACAAATGTGTTTCAGCCCCACCTCTCATATACTAAACCAGAGGAAGAAAACGAAATCTTTCAGTCACTAGAGACACCTTATTAACTTGAACCACCTATCTAACGGTTCAAGACCAAGGAAATTCAAGAAATCATAGCCTCTCTAAATCCCAAAAAATCTCCAGGTCATGACTTGATCATCCCCACAATCTTAAAACAATTGCCTAACTCAGGATTGAGGCACCTCACTCAACTATTTAAATTAATATTACGCACAAGATATTTTCCACTGCAATGAAAAGTGGCACAGATTATCCTAATCTTAAAACCAAGAAAGTCTCTCGCAGAAGTAAAATCCTATAGACCTATAAGTTTATTACCAATTTTATCTAAAGTGCTTGAAAAGTTTATTCTTTTGAGAATACTTTTAATCTTCGAGAATAACAACTCAATTCCCAGTCACCAGTTTGGATTTCGCCAAACACATTCGACGGTTAAACAAATCCATAGAGTAGTAAAAAAATAAACGTAACGTTTGAATCCAAACAATTCTGCTCAGCAGCATTTTGGACATCATTCAGGCCTTCGACAAGGTCTGGTTCACTGGTTTACTATTTAAGTTACAAAACCTTCTCCCATTAAACTATTTTCTAATCTTAAAATCCTATCTCCAAGATAGACACTTTCAGATTAAAGTCAAATCTAAATACTCTGAGCTCTGCCCAATATAAGCGGGGGTATCCCAAGTCAGTGTACTTAGCCCACTATTGTATCTGATATATATGGTTGATCTGCCTACCTCCCCAGATGTCCTAACAACTACCTTTGCGAACAACAATGCAGTTCTTGCTTCGGATAATGATCCTGTCATTGTGTCACAATAACTGCAGGCCAACCTAACATCTATTGAAGACTGGTCAAAGAAATGGAGGATAAAACCAAGTCCGTCCTTATAACCTTTACCACTCGCGAGAAAATTGCCCCCAGGTCCATCTAAACAATAGTTTGTTACCTCAGCAAAAAAAATACCTCGGTATGAACATTGATAGAGGACTTACATAGCGTAAGCACTATTTCACTAAGAGAAAACAACTTAGAATGGCGCTCTCGAAGATGTATTGGTTGATGGGACGGAAATCTAAACTTAGTTTGGATAAAAAATCTTACCATACAAAGTTATACTTAAAAAAATCTGGACCTATGGGCTCCAACATGGGTACTACTACCAACTCGAACATTAAAATATTGGAACTTTATCAATAAAAAGTGTTACGAACGGTAACTAACGCGCCATGGTTCGTACATAACTCTGTCATTAGACGGAATCTTAAAATTCCTACGGTCAAAAAACAACTTTGTCGATATAGTACCAAGTATAATACTCAGCTAATAATAAACTAGCAGTGAATCTGATAAATCGACCCTTAAATTTTAGACCGTTAAATAGACTTGTGCCACATGATTTATTAATGATAATTTGAATGTTTTTTAAGTGTAGTATTAAGTTTTAGTTATATATTTTAGTTTGTAAGTTTTGTCTCTAGGATAAACCTAGCTCTAGCTATATTCTGTAGCAGGATGCTATTGATCTTTCTCCTACCTGTCATATTTTTACTTTATCACAAAATTTGTTTAATGTTCTTGTACAGATAACAAATATAATGAGATTATAAATAAAAAAATATTTACAATTTTTAATATACACAAAAAAATAGTAACGGTTAATTCAAAAGCACAGATGCGGCATGCGTTTCTCAAAAAAACAACTTCCACGAGCGTAAGTCGCTAGTAATTTAAAAATTTAAACATGAACGAGATACGATTTAAAAATAGGTATTCTCCGTTAAGCAGGCGTACAGTGTGGATTTACTAAATGCGAGGCTTCGTTTCTTTCTTCAATGCCGTGCTAACACTACGGCTCGTATAATTTGCTAAAAATTATTGTAAAAACAAACTGGTTGGTAATAGCGATAGCGACAGGACTATAGAGGACTTCCTCGCGTAAAACTTGCATCTTTGGGAACACATTTGTGAGTTTTGCTGCCTGACTGTAAAGAAGCAGCAGGTCATACTACCTGTCTTTGTCGAAATGTATGAGAGTTTCTCAAAAACAATCTCTTCAATCGCTCTTGCAGCCACCTTTCGTTATTGTCCGGGAAAAAAGTTTAATCTTATGTCAGAAAAGCACTTCACTTAAATAAGGTAGGTTTTCTGAAAGCCATGGACTTAGCGTATAAAATATCAGTTATTTTTCTATTGCACAACATTAACGAATGCGAAGATCCAACACTAATTTCGTTTGTTGAAGGCAGACAATCCCTTTGTGTTGTCATTTTGGGATACTAAAGTACATGGCGTAGGAAAATCTGAAGTTCGAAATCATATTGAGCGTGTAAAGATTAAAAAAACTGCTCAACCGAAGACCGATGCCGTTCATGTTCCTGGAACTTAATTAAAACAATAAGGAAAATAATATGGTATATCTGCGTAGCGTTCCGATATAGTAGAGCAGTCAAAGGAGAGAAAGCTTATCTGCCAGTGCTACCGATGCTATCGATTTGGGTACGTATACTGTTGTTCTCGTGCTAGCTCTAAGTGCGCTAAATGTGGGACTGACTATTGCTTTGAAAATTATAAAAAAGGCAAAAATGAACCCGCCACCTGTGATAACTATAAATTCCCGCAGCTAATCCACTGTAAGAAATGCCGTATGTTTCCAAAAACGTTTTCAAGCGGCAACTATCTCAGAGCACTTTCATCGTATATCTAATACCACGGTTGGATCACCATCGCTGGACGATTCCAAAACCTAGACACATCTCTACGTTCTTGAAAGCCTTCCAAATCATCGTAATGGCTACCCAAAACGTCACCAATTTTTTCTAAGTTATGGCAAGGCTTATATTCTGTGTGAAATACGTCAGCACCATCCTTAGCACATTCAGAAATAAATGAACACCTGGAACTTGCTCAAGCTAGTGTCATGCTGGAGGAGTTATAATAATCACAAACTTCTGACGCTAGGAAAAAGAAAAAGTCAGGATTTAGTCACAAGCAGGTTAAAAACTAAGAATAATGGCGTTAAACACAACAATGATCTATAAGTAGTCTTGATCAGATACAATACGCGTTGTAATGCTAGTGTGTTGCGAACAGATAGGTTTGTGAAACTAAACAGCTAGTAATAATAGGTGTATAAATAAGTTCTCAGTATCAAAGTATTCTCCGTCGGCATCGATGACCTTTTGCCATCTTTCGGGTAGCTTGCGAATTCCCTGGTGACAGAAGCTCACCGGCTTCGATGCATTTTCGGACTTCTTCTGTTTTGAAGTGCGTATCAGCCAAGTGATGCTGTAACGACCGGAATAAATGATAATCGGAAGGGGCCATGTCTGGGCTATACGCAGCATGTGGGAGAAGCTCCCAGCCTAACGCGTCTGCAGCTCATCCGTGTCAAATGTTTGAGGGCGTCCAGCGCGTGGTTGATCTTCAAGACTAAACTCTCCTCCGCGAAATTTTTGGTACCACTTTTTGCACGTAGCATGACTTCCAGCATTCTCACCATATGCAACACAAATCATTGCGTTGGCTTTAGCAGCGTTTTTCTTAAGATGAAACACGAAGTGGATAGAAAATCGAATATGCTCTTTTGTGATTGTCATCGTGAACACAGCTGATTATTGAAGTTACGTGTATCAAACGCCAAATCGCATGATGTTTCGAAAGACCAAATGTCATTGCTTTAAAACCGCAAGAGGGCGGATTAATACGTTACATGTAAACGGTGATTTGCGTCCTGTGAAATCTAAAGCTGAGAACTTATTTATGCACCTATTACTATTAAGACATTAGTTGACTGATTAATAATTAACTAAAAAATACAATTTGTATGTTGTAAAATAATTTTTAAGTTAAATAATTGAGAAGTTAAAATATGTACAATTGGTGTCAAGAGTGAAATTTATTGCAGTATGAAGAAATAATTAAACAGTTGACATACCAATAAAACCAAGTTATCTAAACAAAAAATGGACGTTGCTAAAAAGTGAATGACAACAGTCAAATTTAGAGGTAACAGGAAAGAAAACCGTGTTACATTATGGACTTCAATAAGCCCTAATAGACGCCAATTGTATAGTACATATCTATCAAATTATAAAATTGCGTTAAAAACAAAACTTAAAAGAAAATTAGAAAGAGACACAAAAGTATTGAAAATGAGTACCCAAAGACGTAGCCCGAATTAAAAAAATAAGATTTCATGGTATATGTGTAAAAGTAAGTACTGACATGGGAAAATTCAAAGAACAGATTGACGAGAAAACCACAAAGAACAAAAATGACGCTGAAAGAATGTCAGAAGGTAAAAAAAAATTGCAGATAAATACGAAATTTTCAGTAAGATATTCAAAAAATAATTTTTAAAATAATAGCAAATGCGTAAAGCACCGTTAAAGTTTTGCAACAAAAATTAAATGTTGTAAATTCTTAAGAAAATCTAAAAGAATTGTGTCAAAAATCCGACTTGCATGTTTACCGAAAAATGGTTTTTTAAAAATAAATAAGCACCTATGTTTGTAAAATACAAGAGGCTATAAAAGAATTCCGGTCAATATTTCCGGTTTCTCCTTAGAAACAGTCAAAGGCAACGAAAACATCTTTCTATGATTAACTATCTTAGCAGTGGATTTGAAACGTACACCACAGTAATTCGAGAGTTATTTACGGTTTACTGTAGTTTTTACTTCCATAACGCATGTAGCTACAGGGAATTATAGCTTTTTATCCACAAGTGGCGTAAGTCACCACAGTACTTAGGCAGAACTGCAATAATCAAGTTTAGAAAGCCGGACCCAAAAAAAGTTGCAGAAAGACGAGACGCGCATAAATAATGTTTGAGAAGCAGAGGCGGAGACACAGTTCGAGTGGTGATCTAACTGTGTCGTAGACGAAATCAGTGGTCTAGTTGCAACTAACTACAAAGATATCGTATATTTATAAGTACGACACTTTCATCCTGTAATAAAACCAATCAGCAAAACTACGGATAAATAACTTATTATCAACTCAAGAGTTACAAATTACAAAACGCACACGTCAATATTGTGTATTATCACCATTATTATTTAACGTATATGTAGAAAGAATCTTCCAAATAGCACTGCACAACCAAAAAATCAAGCTTAATAGAACACCAATAAACAATATACGAGACGCAGACGATACAGCCAACTTAGCAGACAATCTAGATGATCTACAGGAATTATTAAATAGCATAAACAATTTGAGCCTACAATAAACACCAGTAAGACGAAATTCATTGTCATTATTAGACAACAACAAAGCCACGCCCAAATAACAGTTAACAACAAACCCTTAAAAAGCGTCGATAAGTTCAAATATCTGGAATTCACAATAAATAATAATAAAGTTGACAATGACATGAAAATACGCAGAGGAACAACGACGGCAAGAACAGTTTTTGTCAGTTTTAATTAATATCTGTGACGAAGGAAAACACCCTTAAACTTAAGAATGCGCATAACCAAATATTAAATGTGGCCCCTAGTAACACATGGCGCCGAAACGTGGCCATTAAATATAAGATCAATTAATCGAATTGAAGCTTTTGAATTGTGGACCATACGAAAATTACTACGAATCCCCTGGATGGAACGAATCATAAATGAGGAAGTATTACGCAGAACCAAAACCAACCGTAAAATATTACAAATAATAAAATAACAAAAAGTTTTATATCTAAGACATATACTACGAGACAAAAGTGCAAAACACTAAGACTTATTCTAATGGGAAAAACAAGGAGAAGAACCAGGAAGAAACTAACCCTCATGGTTAAGGGACATAAAAATTGGTATGGAGTCAGAAATGCAGAAGATATTTGTACACGTGCGCCGGAAGGAAGATTACACATCCAAAATTAAAAAGGCAGAGGAACGCCTACATGCTGCATAGCGTAAGACACTAAAAAGAAGAAGATAAATAGCAGTTTCACATAAACTCAATTTATTAACCTACATTATCTATTTTTCCTTTACATAATAAAAAAAAATTAGTAGATAGGGAACATTAAACATAACGATACAGATGTTCATAAGAAGCAACACTACAAAATAAAAAAAATAAAATAAGAACGATACATTTTAAAAACAATTTTTATATGTTTTAAAAATACATACAAGTGTTGTGTTTATTTATTATATTTCCAAGTGTTTAGCTTATTTAAAAAAATAAATTTTAAATAAACAATTATTACTTGGACAATAAATAAAATTTAAATAATTTAAAATTATATACGATATTCTATAAAACAACTCAAAGCAACGTTTCGAAGCAATTGCCTGTCGGCCACTGACACAAACTTGAAACGAATTGTAGCGGAATTGTAACCGCAAGTCACGTTTCCAGCGAAATCAAATTTTCTTTTCCTAAGCTAACTATTAAAGCTCCTCAGTATTTCTTAATAGAAATCAGAAGACACTTGCCATATTTTACGTCCTTCAGAATTTCATAAATGCAAAGACATTGATTTCTGTAGTCTTACTCAGATAAGAAATTTATTATTGTTTTTGTTAACTTGCTTATATTGTGTATAGTAAAACTTTTCATTCTTCGTGATACCTATACCTACATGTATAAATCGACGTTTCTTTTAAATCATTTATTTATCTATAATCTATTTTTCAGAAACATACAGTAAGCGATTTGGCAATAATTTCTTTTTCATCCTTCAATCCGCAGATTGATTGGTAGCCTTTCATCTAATGTTGTTGCAAGCCATTCTTTTCATTTCTGCATAGCTTGCCGTTTCTGTGTTTTTAATGGCTTGATTTAAATATTGTATTCTAAGCCTACCCTGGTCTTTTTTCCGGGTACTGCTCTCTCCATAATATTTGTCACAAACTTGTTGTGTCTAATTATGTGCCCTACGAATGGCATTTGTTATTATCGTTTTTAGTAATGTTTTTCCTTCTTCCGTTCTGTGAAACACCTGTCCATTAGTTACGGAGTCTGTCCATTTTATTGTCAGCATTCTTCTCCAGCACCATGTTTTGAATGCATTTATGTTTTTTTCTTCTTTTTTCCCTACTGGAGAGTCAGGAGTGCAAATAGCCGTGCCCTCGTGGTGCGATGTGGGGAACTAAGTACGGCCCGTTTTGAAAAGTAAAACGCTTAAACGGCAGGCACGAAAGCGGATGGGGGCGGCTACCGTTATCAACCGATGTGTAATTACCAAATGGCTCACCTGTAATCGGCTTCGGCTTCGGCGGCGTTGGTTTCACGGTGGCCACCTTGTTGCGATGTCGTCGTGCCTGGAACACAACCGCACTGGCCGGGATGCGATGCGAAAGTCTTGCGGGGTGGTTAAATGTGGGTAAAATAACCACGACCGCACTGGCCGGTTTTCGATTCGAGTATATCTCGCGGGTTGATTAAACACGAACGAATTGGCCGCGTTGTGTGTCGAATTTCTCTTGCGGGTTGGTTAAACACGACCGCACTGGCGGTAGGTCATTTGCGGGAAATCTTAATTCGACAGCACTTTGCGTCTCAAATGGTGCCGCCGACGACGTATGCAGACTCGCCAGCTGAGCAAAAGCCCACATGCCGTTTTGTGTGCGATAGCAAAACGTGGCGGCAGATAACAAAGCCACCAGCATACCGCCACGATACACATGCGGTTCAAGGGCGAAAAGCCAGCCACACCAACTACGGTTCACGTTTTTGACCCACACAGAGCGATACCAGAGATTCAGTTTTTTATTGGAGCTTTCTTTGTTTGCAATTTGAGAATATTTGAACACAGTAATTGTTTTTTTTTTTATTATAACACATAACCTTGGTTTCTCTTATTCGTTGTGTCTTCTTCACTTCTACTATCTTCTGGTTATATGCTGCCTAGGTATTTCAATTGCAATACTTGTTTTAAAACGTCATCTTCTATTCTAATATTAGTGATTTTAGAATCCTTAGAGCATACCTCGATTTCTGTTTTTACAAATATATATATATATATATATATATATATATATATATATATATATATATATATATATATATATATATGAGCCCGTCCAACAATTTTCGAAGATACGGTGCGCGCGAGGGTCTCCGATTTCGTTCAAATTTTAGGAGCTAAAACTAGGTAGTGAAAAAATAAAATTTTCCAATTTTTCGCTCCATCCCTCCGGATCCAGAGATATGAATTTTGAAAATTGAAAATTACCCTTATTTTGCTGTTTTTAAAAATCCATATCTCAGAAGTTTGGGTCCAATCGGCTCAAATAGGACGCATTTTTTCGTCTGTGAGTCTACTTTCATGCCATCTCGGTCCGGTCTATTTGTACGTACCTATCTTTTCTTGGCAGCTTGAAATTCGAGAACATAAAAACAGCAAATTCTTTCATCTTGAAAATGGACCCGGATTACAGCAACAGCGCGAAAACATTTTAGACGTAATAGGCATGAAAGTAGGCTTATAGACGAAAAAAATGCGTCCTAGTTGAGCCCGATTGGACCCAAACTTTCTCAGATACGAATTTTTAAAAAATGGCATTACCGCGAAATTCGAGTTTTTTCCGGTTTTCTAAGTGTCACCAATCGCGCCTGACCAATTCAAATACTTTGAAAAGTGGGGGAATTGTTGTTTTGCTAGAATACAATAATTTGTTAATGGTTTTATCCCTGGCCCGAACTTGTAGCATACGCGATCGCCACTGCGCAGATTGTTCTTTTCGAAGGGAAAATAAACGGAAATTGTGGGAATTTCTGAATTATACGGCGAGTCAGGGCCTCAAGAAGGGTTGAAAAAGGTCAAAGTCAGTGCAAAATACTCTTTTGACAAATTAAACGGTGATAGAACCTGATTTCAATAATCTTTCGACACCTTAAACCATTGTTTACTGTAGTCATTTTTTAAAACAATTACGCTCTGACAGTCGCACATATTACAAATTTGTCTTGAATTTGGCTGTTTTCTCACACATTGTAATTAGAGAAGATCGTATATCTTGTTTGGTATCCCAGAATTTGTACTTGATCTCTGTTCTGTCCCAGGAAATCTCAAAATCATCCAGCACTTGCTTAATTCCGAGAATTCCTGGACATTCATCGCATCGATGGAGCATACGCTCTATGTTATCTGAATCGCAAGTTGCAGCTGCTATCAAATCACAATAATTGATCCTTTTATTCAGTGTTTTTCGTGTTCGACACAGACACAAATATTGTGGGAGTCTGGATCTCCAGCATAAATACATTCTTCAGGTACCAAACTCGCAAAGTGAGAAAATTTTGGTTCGTTTTCACCCCCTTTATAATCTTGCAGAAAGTTAGAGAGTAAATCTCGTAGTGTGTAGAGGAGCAGACGCTTTTCTTTTACTATTTCGACCATCGACTCCGTTTCATCTCGAGCCTTCCTTATCAAATTCTGTTTTTTTTTGGAATCTAGAATATAACTCTCTACAATTTTTTCCATTGCTTGAGAAATTTTAGAATGTTTTTTTCTCGGTGGATTTTCTAATTCACCTGTAGACATGAAAACGTGGAATTAAACTAATTTTCTAGACAATAATCTTACAACTTTCATCATGAAGTACTTACCATTTTTCTGCAGCTTCCGTACTTTATTCAACATATACGAAGTACATTTAAAGTACTTTTGGCATAAATCGAAACTCCAGTTCCTTGGAACAAGTAAAAGAAGGGATATCTTGTCGGAGATTGTTGAATTGCTGTCGAATTTTCTTTGCAATTCTGTCAAAAGTTGATGAAAAGAGACACTGTCTTGGATGGAACTGCCAGTAACCAGTGGCATAATTGAATTTAAATCGAGATTAAAAGCATCTTTTATTAGACGAATTAATTTTGCCTGAACATCAGTTAAAAAATCGACCACTAGTTTTTCTTTTCTGGGCAAAGAAACCCGTGATAATTCAAGATCCGCCATTCCAAGTTCTCGACAAACGTTTCTGAGAGTCGATCGTCCCTGGCTACAAGTCAGAAATTCAGTACCACCTGAACTTTGCGATGAACTAGAAGGATAAGTCTCAAGATCGCTTATTCCTTTAATTAGAGTATCTACTCTACTCGCAACAGTACTTCTTGGCCTTAGACCATCCGTTCTCACAACATTGTTATTGTGGCCCTCCGCGACACTTTCAGTAACTTTCTGCTCACACCGTTTACGTATTTTATTTCCTGGAATCAATCTCCTTTCCATTGCCTTACAACATTTTTGACTCAATTCTAAGGTAATAATGCGCAGATCACCCAGAACAGGTTTTTTATGAATTCCGTATGGATCGCAACATTTTCTCCATTCAGCCGTATAATTATCGACAAACTTGTTCTTGTGCCTTTTACATATGAACTCACTTTCATAAGCACTCAAATTACTGTTTAATCTCAAATTGAGGATATCCAATTGTTCGGTATCGAATTCACTTAAATAACCAAAATTATAAGGTTTAGAACAACTGTCGTTCAGGAATTTCCCGAAAGCACACATCATTTCCAGTACAGCCATTGTTCACTTACTTTTCCACTAAGACACGTTACACTTATACAACATAACCTCACAAGTGTTTAGCCTTGTATGGCGATAACATAAGAAACTGAGAAACTGAAAACTGAGGAATGGCCATCCACTCCCCGTAGAAGACTTATTCTAGATTTGAAATACGAATATCGTAGTATTCTGAAATTGTTTGAATGAACTCGCAACACTGAGGCGACATAATAATTGAAAAACTTCAGAATTAGAATTTCACCCAACTTAGCAAACGGACTTACATTGGCTGTTAGCGGGAGTAATATGTGCGACTAGCAGAGCGTAATTGTTTTAAAAAATGACTACAGTAAACAATGGTTTAAGGTGTCGAAAGATTATTAGAATCAGGTTCTGTCACCGTTTAATCTATCAAAAGAGTATTTTGCACTGACTTCGACCTTTTTCAACCCTTCTTGAGCCCCTGACTCGCCGTATAAATCAGAAATTCCCATAATTTCCGTTTATTTTCTCTTCGAAAAGAACAATCTGCGCAGTGGCGATCGCGTATGCTACAAGTTCGGGCCAAGGATAAAACCATTAAGAAATCATTGTATTCTAGTAAAACAACAATTTCCCAACTTTTCAAACTATTTGAATTGGTCAGGCGCGATTGGTGACACTTAGAAAACCGGAAAAACTCGAATTTCGCGAAATGCCATTTTTTAAAAATTCGTATCTGAGAAAGTTTGGATCCAATCGGGCTCAATTAGGACGCATTTTTTCGTCTATAAGCCTACTTTCATGCCTATTACGTCTAAAATGTTTTCGCGCTGTTGCTGTAATCCGGGTCCATTTTCAAGATGAAAGAATTTGCTGTTTTTATGTTCTCGAATTTCAAGCTGCCAAGAAAAGATAGGTACGTACAAATAGACCGGACCGAGATGGCATGAAAGTAGACTCACAGACGAAAAAAATGCGTCCTATTTGAGCCCGATTGGACCCAAACTTCTCGAGATATGGATTTTTTAAAAACAGCAAAATAAGGGTAATTTTCAATTTTCAAAAATTCATATCTCTGGATCCGAAGGGGGTGGAGGGAAAAAAATTGGAGGATTTTATTTTGTCACTACCTAGTTTTAGCTCCTAAAATTTGAACGAAATCGGAGACCCTCGTGCGCACCGTATCTTCGAAAATTATTGGACGGGCTCATATATATATATATATATATATATATATATATATATATATATATATATATATATATATATATATATATATATATATATATATATATATATATATATATATATATATATATATATATATATATATATATATATATATATATATCTGTTGTTTCTTCTTCTTCTATAAGAGTTCGTTCTTCTTTCAATTTGATGGTATTACTTTTGGTTTTACCTTTTCGAAAAGAAACTTCCTGATGAGGCTATATGATTACTCGGTGTTTCCTCTATTAAAATAATCTTCAATTTCTTTGCAGTACTATCTAAGCCATTCTTTCTTTATTTCCTAGCTTCTCTATTTATTAGATTTCTTAGTCTGTTATGTTCATCTATATCTTGTTTGTGTTTCCTTTGTTTTTCTATTAGGACTATAGTATTTTTGCTTATCTAAGGTTTTCTTGGTTGTTGTTTTAAGTTACCCAAAGTCTCTTTCGCTGCTGTCGTTATTGCTTGTTTTAAATTTTTCCAGTGTAAGTTTGTATCTATTCTATCTGTCGTTATATTTATTAGATTTTACTTTATTCTTTAATTGTATTTTTCTAATTCCGTTTTATCCTTTAGTTTCTTTTTATATTGTAGTTTATATTTCACAACTATATTATGAGCACTGCATATATCCGCAGCTGAATACGATCTGCTTGATTGTATTTGTGTTTTCTGATTGTTTTTAACCATGATATAGTTTATTTGACACCTTTCTGTGTTTCCTGACCGTGTCCATGTGTATGGGTGTTTTGGATGATGTGTTGATGAAAGATGGTGTTTGTAATTATAAGTTGTTTCTCTACAGAAATCTATGTCTTGAACCTCTTCTATTTTAAATTCCCAGTTTATACTTTTCAGCTGTTTTTCCTTCTTGCCCTTCACCAACTACAGCGTTACAATCACCTAATATTATTATGTTGTCGTTTTTTCCACGGATTTTATTACTTTCTTTATCTGATCATCGACTTCTTCCACTTTTTCATCTGAATAGCCTATTGTTGGCATGTAGGTTTGTATAATGACAAGGTTATTCGGTTTTCTGGAGTTTAATGTAACCATTATACTTTTTGTCTCAATTATTTGGGTAACATAATTTCAACTTCTGATGTGATGTTCTCATTCTTCATCTTTCCACTTAATCTCACTTATACTAAGTATATCTATATTCATTTGCTTTATCTCTATTTCATGTTTTTGAGTTTGCCACATAATCCAAGTGATCTCACGTTCCAGGTTGCAATTTTTGCTTTAATCTTTTTTGTCCCATTTTTAGTTTTGGTTACGTATTGTTGATGATTCTATCTAATGCTGTCCCAGCCCGAGATTCAAATGCAAAATTATTTTATCTCCGAAAAATCTAATATCAAATGGAATTATTTATTTTAATTTAATTTGCTGCTTTGAGATATAATATAGTAGATTCTCCTGCTCTTCCAAATCTCAGTGTGGCAACCGTTGAGATGATCTCCATCACTGCCTGTCGGTTTCAGAACTATAGCTGCACCGATATACCTAATTTCCATCTATAGTCACTTCTCCGAGCGCTGCTTACCACTTGAAGAGAGTCATTTATTTTATCCTTTGCAAGTTGCCTCCTGTGTTAGTTTTGGTCCGCCCTAGGTATTTCATTTCTCCGGTACCCACCATATTCGGCAAGCATTCCCCTATCCGTTACTTAGGGAGATGCCCAGTTGAGGATCTAGCAACTTAGTAGTTTTGCATTGCTAAACCTACGCTATACTCATTATTTACAAAATACGCATTATATATTGTCACGTAAATGACATGGAAAGTCGGAAAGTTTTATTTATTTCAGTGTAGGGGTGGTTTGATTAGCACGTTTGTATGTGTACTAAAATAAGTAATATAACGGATACTATAGTTCTGTATTTTGTCTGTGCTTAAGAGAATGTCTAAATGACAATGTATAACATCACTTAGGAAAAACCAGGAGGCGTTTAAAATAGACCATAGAACTTTGTATTGAAAGCGCCTTAAAATAACAATATTGGAGTTACTTGGTGTTCTCCAGAGTGAAATGCCGTAACTCCATATTGGTTTTATAATGGCTTTATTGGAGTAAAATTTTGTTATTGCACATTTGAAGCTTTCGGCTTAAAAGCCAATACATCTTTTGAATCTTAAAGCCCAGCTGTTTTTTTGTCGTGAAAATATGCTTCTTCTAAGTCAATCGTCTGTCTAGGTGGAGACCTAAGTATTTTACATATTTGTCTTGCGATACTCATGTGCCGTTAAACAGTAGGAAAAAGTCACTTGCAGCGCTCATTTACTTGTATCTTCCATTTATTAAACCAAACAAATCTTCCTGTAGATGTTGAATCGCCATATGGGGTTCAAGATGAGATAGTGGTGGAAAGATCATCCATAAAAATAATATACCCAGCACACCTGTGTGTATTGGAAATAGGGGTGTGCAACAATTTTCATTATTTAAGGATTTTTAATAATCTGATTGTATGGTTCTTTTGATTTTGAGTAACAGCTCCTGATGCTACACTTTATCAAAAGCTTTTTCAACATCTATGAAGATGTACGAGCAGCAACGTTTGTCGTTAAAGTCTTTTATAATTGTATCAATCACTTGGTGTAACTGTTTAATGGTGGTATAATTTTTCTGGAATCCGAACTAATGATCAAGTATGAACTTATTATTTAGAATTATAGGTAATAATTTCCTTAACAGCAACTTTTCGAAAATCTTGGACAACAAAATCAGCAGACTAATTGGTCTGTACGGTAACAGGTCAATAGATGGCTTTCCAGGTTTCGGTATTAGGATAATTTTAGTGATTTTCCATTGTTCTGGAAAATGTCTCAATCGCAGTAGTGCGTTGAAGAAAGGTGATGAACACAAGTCTACTTTCCGGAAATTCTCTCAGCACTTGCTGTAATTCGGTCCTAACCGAGTGTTAAGCAAGGTCTGGACTTGTGTGTGTTTGATCGTCAAGATTGGTAGTTGAAACGGTGCTTCTAAGTAGCGTTGTATTTCTTGTTCTTCGAACGTGATTTTAGAATCATATTATATGGAAGCTTCAAAATGGTTGAAAATGCAAGAGCCTTTTCTTCGTTATTTATCGCTCAAATATTATTTGGAAGACACAGTGGTGTTTTATATTTCTGTGGTTGCTTTAATTTTTTTGTCGTTCTCTAAAGAGAATATTTTGTGGCTTTCGTTGGTGACAATTTTATACCGATTTATTTTTGATGTCTAGTAGAACTTATTTTAGTTCTTAAGTTTTACGATTGAATCTTCTTTATCGTTTGTGTGCCATTTTCTTTGCAGTCTACGTTTTTCGGTGATCTTTTTCTTTACTACAACAAGACAATTTATAGATGCAAAATTCTGGGTGCTTGATGGCGGTGCCTTCTATGCAGCTTGTAAGATAATTTGATTAAATAGTTTTAATGCATCAAATAAATCTTCCTTTGTTTTTAGAGATACGTCGAGCGGTACAGTTTCGTTAATTATTTTTCTGAAAAAATTCTAGTCCGTGTATTTGTCGCAAACTAAGAAGCTTCGAATTAAGGACCATACGTGCTCCCATGGTTAGTCGAATTGATGAGTGTTCGCCTGTGAGATGGGGACAAGATACGGCTTTGAAGTAGTTTGAATTTATTCTCTTTATGATACAGGAGTCGAGCAGACCGGGCGTTTTGATGGGTCCGATGGACTGTGGAGATATAATAAAATCCGTTATTTGGTGAACGTTTTTAATCATTCTCTTTTTTTAATTACAGTTAGCCGAAATCCCCACTGCATATGTTTTGCATTGTAGTCACTACTAGAGATAAATATGTTATCCAAGGTTTAGAAATAATGTTCATATTGCTCTAATTTATTATTGTCATGTAAAGGGCAGTGTACTGCTGAGAGTATCAGTGGTCATTTTTAATCTTCTATTGCCACTGTGGTAGCCTGTAGATGAGCTGGATTATATTTAAGTCGTTCATTGGTATACACCATGAACTACCCATGAACTAGCCGTTCCAGTGGGCTGTATGATGTAGCGTATATTGCCTAATTTAAATTTTTTATGTAAGTACGATCCGTATATTAAGATTCGGAAATTAGTATAACGTCTATGCAGTGGTTTGTGTTGAAAGTATTGGCGACTTCATGGCCAACTGTTTTTATTTTCTCTTTTAGATCTTCTAAATTAGTACATGGACGTATATTCTTAAAAACTTCTCTAAAGCTTCGTTCCTGTTGTCGCTGATAGATATGAAATTAAAAATTTCTTTCAGCTAAGGCTTTAAATATAACACCGTATTTTTCCGATGTATGCGGTAAAAGTTCTACTTCGTCTTTGTTATTCTGACGTATATTTATTTATAGTGATCGATTCTAGTAAGCACACAAATGGTTTGATGATTTTAACCCCTGATGGGAATATTAGGGGTGGTTTGGCTTTTCTAGTCGCTTTTCGTAATGTTCTGGATTTGAACCCTTTGATCTGTAAGGGGCTGAAAACGGTTTTTAGAATTCAGTCAGTATTCTGCTGATTTAGCCGACTTGGATTTCCTTTAAGTGATGTCGCTGGTTTCTCTACGGCTAAGTTTTCAGTTTTTTTACTGTGTACGAATCATATTCATGTGTTGATTGGTTTGTGGGTAGTTGATGTACAGCTGCACTATTATAATAAACCGCATTTGATGATTAGGATTATAGTATGCTGATTATTGCAAAGGTTGGTGGTAAATTGTTTGCTGACGTAAATTTCATTTGATGGTTTTAATCTGTCTGCATCGGCATGAATTGTTATGAATTATTATTATTAGGCACTATTTGGTTATAATAAGCCATAATAACATATTTTGCTTTACTTTCTGAAACGCTAAGTAATCACAACCGATATAAAGCGGAACTTGATCCGCAAGTCACACGAAAATTCATTATTACTATCTGCGTTAGCGCACGTAATACATTTTGTCTTATATTGTCTTTATATAATACCAGCTGGCACCCCGCAGGCTTCGTCGACGAAGCCTGATCTAGACGCCAGGCAGTCGTGTAGAACATTCCACATGTTTCTGCGACAGTAATCAAAATATTTAAATAATTCAAAAACGGTTAAAGTTAGAAAGCTGATCTTTTTGCGCCGAATTAGAAAATATAGTTGTGAATGTGGTGTACAAGTTTCAAGGAAATCGGTTGAAGCGTCTAGGAGGAGATAGAATTGTAAGTTTAGGGAGATAAGACAATTATATGATTAGATCAGATAGCAGTTTTTCCTAGCTTTGCTGCAATAGCGGATAACCCAATTAAATTTTTATGTTTCTTAAAAGCGACTGTTTGAAAGCACGAACCGAACTCTGACGCAGTTTAAAGAGTAAAAGTTAAATATATAAGAATCTTCAAAATTGAATTCAAGTGTACAGTTTTGGAGCGAAGCTCAAATCATAATAACTTCAAAAACTTATACCCAAGCCATTTTACGTATAAAAAGTTCTAAGCTAAGTAATAGCCAAGTCAGTTTAATTATGTGCAGCAGTAAAATTTATAGATTGATTGTATTCAAAGTTGCATCAGTTCACTTATAATATATTTACAAAAACGTTTAGAGCGAAGACATTGCGACTTTTTTACCTATCATTTATAGCACTTAATTTCTGTATTATTTATTATAGTAGCCATCTCATTTATTTTTTATGGAAAATGGTGCAAACTTAAAGGTAAGTTCTAAATATACCATGAAAAAATTATCTAAAATTATAATGAAAGGAAAAGTACGAGCTGAAACCTGTTGATTTGGAATACAACATGAGTAATTAAAAATTCGTATTTCAAAATGAAACATAAATTTTTGTTAGGTGAATAGCCAAACGCAAAAAAATACTGTTAAAATTAGTTTTGTAAAAGGGTACATGTGTATACTCATAAATATTTAAAAAGTTTCCTAACATAACGATACACTCTAATATAAATATTGACCAAATGAAATTTACTTATAAAAATACATGTATCGTGTAAGTGAGTGTGTGGGCGTACAAGCGCTCAGGTTTTGCGTGTGCCCTGTAATTTAGTTTTTTTGTTTAATTCTTTGCTTTGATTAATTCTCTGTCTCGTTTATTTTTAACTCACACTGTTCGTATTTCGCATTAATATTGTTAATCATAAATAAAACAGGACTTGAGTGTTTAAAGTATTTTTAATAAGTTATGGTTAATGTGTTTAGTAGAGCAGTACATTAACACAAAAATTATATTTCGATGCACTGTTTGTCGTATAGCGTGGGCTGAGTGAACCATTGATGCGTACTTTTTTGAGGACAAAGCTGGCAACGCTGTTACTGTTACTAGTATACTTTATGAGGACAGCCTAAATAACTTTTTTCAATTAGTTTGAATAACAATGTGGGTTCGCATGCACACAGTACGTAAAACATTCACTTTACTCAAACCAAATTTCTTAATTGTATTATCTCGTAGAGATCTAACCCCATTAGGCTTTTAAACTTTTAAAACGAAAAAGTAACAAAAGAAAAAAATTCTAAAAATGTGTTAGAGTAAATATATCACATTCTCCAAAAAAGAGAATAAAACTTCGAAACTGTAAGAAAGTATAGGTATAGGAAAAAATTGATTGTGGCTATAAATAATTTAGTAAACATAAGAATATCTATAATCCAGTAAAAGAGCGTGTATTATAAACTGTAAAAATTAATATGTTGTTTATTTTGCAAGTACATAAAAGTTGTATTATATTACAAAGTTAATTTCTGTGAATAAAGTAAAAGATAACACAAACGTAAAATTTTTACAAAAATTTAATTTCTATATTTAACGTACTAAATTAAATTCTCTGTTAATTTTTTTATCATTTTTAATCCTGAACTAATTAAGCAAAAAAGCACACTGCGGAGAGAATGGCAGAGAACTAGAAACCCCGTAACCAAAAATATGGTAAATAACTTGTCACATCGAATAAAGAAGGAGCTAGATGCCCACCGAATAGAGACTTACGAAAAACATATTAGTAATCTTGAACCAAGAGATCCCGGACTATGGAAGACGACCAAACGTATCCTACGTCAGCCACAAGTGATGCCTCCAATTTCTTCAGGTGCGCAAACATTTAACACCGATGAAGAAAAATGTGAAGCCTTCGCAGATCATTTAGAAAAAACCTTCACATCTGAAAATCACGCAGATCCAACATTTAGAAATATAGCCATCAACTATGTAGAAACTCACCAGCCAATCATAGAACCAAACTTCAAATCAACTTCACCTAGAGAACTCGCATCAATAATTAAAAGTCTTCCAATAAATAAATCGCCAGGACATGACAAAATACCTAATGTCATACTTAAAAAGCTTCTAAAAAAAGCATTGGCATACCTAGCAACCACATTTAATGCGTGCTTAAGGATTGGTTATTTTCCGAATGCATGGAAACATGCAATTATTCTACTGTTTCCCAAACCAAACAAAGTCAAGAAAGATATTACTAGCTATCGACCTATTAGTCTTCTAACTACAATCTCGAAGCTTTTCGAAAAGGTCATATATCGCCGGCTTAATGAAGAGGTAATAAAACTGAGTATTGTTCCCACCTTTCAATTTGGATTCAAAAAAGGCCACTCCACCTGCCATCAACTACAGCGCATGATCGAAACAATCGAACGAGGATTTGAAAGCAAACAATACGTTACTGCCTTGTTTTTAGACATAGCTCAAGCATTCGATCGAGTGTGGACCGATGGCTTAAAATATAAAATAGTACGTCTTCAACTACCTGAGTACATAAAATCCATATTGTTCTCGTTCCTAGAAAATCGTACATATGCAATCAAGATGCAGGCAAGCTTATCAACTACTAGAGCTATACATGCAGGGGTTCCACAAGGGAGTATTCTAGGTCCCATTTTATTCAACATCTACATGCATGACTTTCCTGTTCCCAATGCAAACCTAGCAATGTTCGCAGATGACATGGTCGTGTTAACTAGAAATCAAAACTTAGAGCAAGCAATAGCCGACTTACAAACTGCCACCAATACACTAAGCAGATGGTTCATGAAATGGAAACTATCAATTAATCATTCCAAGTGTACTACGAAAATATTCACACTTAGAATGATCAAAAATCCAACGTTAATTACAATCAATGGACATACTATACAATGGAATGCCAAAGACGAGCCCGTGAAATATCTGGGTATCCATCTCGATACTCGGCTCACATGGAAATACCATGTATTAAAAAAGCTGAACGAAGGCCACACGCGTTTAATCCAGCTCTACCCAATCATAAATAAAAAGTCCACTATGAAAATCGAATGCATGACGCTCTTGTATAAATCTCTAATACGTCCATTGATTCTGTATGGATGTGTGATATGGGCTAACACTTCCAAAACCAATCTCAACCGAATCCAGACGTCCCGTGGTTCATTACAAATCAACAACTTCATCACGAATTAAACATGCCCACAATTCAAGAACATATTGCAAAACTGACTAAAACCTTCCATGACAACCTTACCAACTGCAATGGTGCCACCTTCTATGAACTAGGCCAAAGAAGTATTCATAATCGATTAAAACTAAAGTTACCCCAAGACATATACTTGAGTGATAGTGGTGATGACTAATCTCCAAATAACTATTTGATCAAAATACGTAAGTGATAGTCTTGATGTCTAAGTGCAATTAATTCTCAATTAACTATGTGATCAAATGGTAAATCCAAATGACTATTAACACAGCTATTTCAAGTGGTTATTAGGTACCATTCTGTTATTTCCCTAATAGGTCCTCAACAGTCACCATACAGTTAAATTGTAATTTTATACTCACATGTTGTATGCTTGTGTCATCACCACAACCTGTAACATTAAATGTTTTATTTCACATAATCCGCATAATTAAATATTCTGTAAGTAATAAATAACACATTAAAATTTTACAAAATTTAATTTCTATATTTAACGTACTAAATTAAATTCTCTGTTAATTTTTTTATCATTTTTAATCCTGAACTAATGTTAGGTTGATTGCACTATAACCTCATACTGCTTTCTTTGTATCAATATTGTATCTCTGACATTGTTGCGGTTTTGGAAACATTTTCATATCTTTTTAGTTGGATTACGTTATATCGTGCCTGGCGGCACGCGTGTAACATAAGTCGTTCCATGTTAATAGGTCCTCAACAGTCACCGTACAGTTAAATTGTAATTTTTATACTTACATGTAGTATGCTTTTGTCATCACCACAACCCGGTAACTTTAAAATTTATTTCCATATTTGCAAATCCATCGAATTTACAGGAAAGAATTGTTCGTAATTAATTTCACTACATGATTATAAACAAAAGATTTAGAAATACCATAAAATCGGTGAAGACACTGGTGCGGATGTGCATCAAATCATAGTTTGTTGTTGGCTAAAATAGACTATGGCTTAAGGAAATACATAATAAACCAAAAAGAATATCAAAATTAAACAAAGATAAATTAAAGGATCTGGAAGTATGCAAAGACGCCAGATAACAACTAAAAGATAATCTCAACAATCAAAATGACAAAGAAGAAGGTATGAAAACGTTTAAACACGCAAAAAACATAGCCTTTAACTTACAGGACACAATATTTACAGAAGAGACACTATAAAAAACAAAGATGGATGACATAAGAGATTTTAGCTCTTATAGTTGAAAAAACATACAAAAATCAGAATCAAATAATGTACAAAAAGATTCACGAAGAAATTAGAAGACAAATAAGACACACAAAGGAGAATGGCGCAATAAACAATATTCAGAAATAGAAGAATATAATAAAAACATAATATGTTTGGCCTTTACAAAAAAAAAACTAAGAGTTTTCTGGACTAAAAATAAAGACAAACAGCAAAGATTTAAAAAATGATAAAGGAACGATTATAACAAAACACCAAAAATTATAACTGTAGAAAAATACATATTAGAGCTATTTAATGATAATAGAAATACAGAACACAATGTGAAAGATGTAAGAACAGGACTAGAGATTACAAGAGACGAAGTAAGAAGAGCAATAAGAATAGTAACAGTGATAAATTTTTGGGATAGATGGACTAAAGAGTGAAATATTAAAAATATTTGAGGAAATTGAATGACAATGTTAACAAATTTATTCATTAAAATATACAACACAGGAACATTACCAACAAATTGGTTACAATTTTCTTTTACTACGATTCCAAATAAAAATAGAGCTATTAAATATAAATGCTACCACACCATAAGTTTAATGAGTCATCTTCTGAAAAAATTTTTACGCGTTATTTATGTTAGAATATACCAAAGAATATAGGAAAATTGAAGTGGAACACAATTCGGATTTCAAAGCGGAACGGATACACGCAAAGCTCTTTTCGGACTGAAAATTCTTATAGACGGTGCAAGTAATACGGCCTAAAACTTAATACATCAAAAACTAAATATATGATAATAAGTAAGAACAAATTACTGCGAAATAACGACATCCAAATAAATGAGAAACAGCTGGAAAGAGTAGAAAAAGCAACATATCTGGAATTAACATAAACATAAACAAAGAATGGGACTCTTCCATAGAAATATATACATATACAGTCATAATATGAATTTGCCTCTTCGAATTCGGATTGTTAAAGCATGTGCTTTCTCAGTGGAATAGAGAGTTGGACATTAACAGAATTATTATTAAAGCAACTAAAAGCTTTTAAAATGTGGGTTAACCGGAGACTGTTCAAAATTCCTTGAACAGATAGAATAGGTAGTTTTTTTTTGAATTAATTTTTATTAGCAATCAGAATGTTTACAATATTCTATGGGCTAATTTTATGTACAAACGATAAGAATGGTCATGAGAGGAAGGCATCCAGTGAGGCCACCCCTACTTTAATCTGTCTATTGGCCACTTCCTTTTCAATCTTCTGTATTGAGGTGCTTCAGTTAGCGAAGGCATTGCTACGTTTGGATGATTTGCTAGGGTGTCGTGATGCTTCACTACTCTTGCTTTTATTACATCCTGTACGTATGGCACATTGAGGTCAGTGTGAAGAGTTACGTTTGACACATACCACGGAGCATTAGCCAGCATTCTAAGTGTTTTAGACTGGAATCGTTGTATTATGTTTAAGGTTGAGTTACTAGCGCATCCCCAAAGTTCGCAGCCATATAACCAGATGGGGCGAATGATACTCTTGTAGATTAGTAGTTTATTATCTAATGTAAGGATGAATTTTTGCCAACGAGCCAATACAATTTTTTACAACGTAGGTCCATTTCTTTACGTTTTTTACTGACATGTATTTTCCATGTCAAACGTCGATCGAGATGTAAACCTAAGTATTTCACTACATCTGTCTGCGGAATAGGTATGTTGTTTAGTAGGATCGGTGGACACGTTGACACGTTGGTGGTGAATGTAACATGAGCAGATTTGGATTCATTTACTTTCACTTTCCACTGTTCCAACCATGTTTCTAGTAAGTTAAGATGTTCTTGTAATAGTTGTGACGCGATAGCTGGATTCTCGTGGCATAAGAGCATTGCAGTATCGTCGACGAAGGTTCCAAGTTGAGTTTGCGTTGTGGTCGGTAAATCGTAGGTGTATAGAAGATATAGTATCGGCCCGAGAACGCTGCCTTGAGGGACACCTGCTTTTATTTATTTAATCAGAGATGTTTCACTACCTACTTTAGTTTCAAAGTAGCGATGTGTTAGATACGATTGTAGAAGTAAGTAATAACTGTGTGGTAGTAATTTCTTAATTTTATAAAGGAGACCTCTGTGTCACACTTTATCGAATGCACAACTTACATCCAGAAATACTCCACTACAAAACTTCTTGTCGTCAAATGCCGAGCGTATTGTACTTATCAATAGGTGGCATTGTTGTGTTGTGGAATGCCTGATGCGAAAGCCAAACTGATGAGTTGGTAGCCATTCTTCCTAAAGTTCACTTTCGTTTATGCGGTTTAGTATTAACCTTTCCAGCAGCTTAGAAATTATCGGGAGCAGGCTGATGGGATGGTAGGATTTAATTTGGCCAGTAGGTTTGCCTGGTTTTGGAATTAGTATAATGTGTGCAAACTTTAGCACTAATGGCCAGTACGCGAGTCGTAGGATTCCATTGAACAGAATTTGTATAAATCGATGACCTTTCTCTGGTAGATGTTTTGGAACAATTCCCGTTACAAGGTCATAGCCTGGTGACTGGTTGTTGTTTAATAGTCTGATCTGGGTTTCAATTTCCTGTAGTGTGAAACTACGTATGGGAAGCGACATTTGTAAGGGTGTTGCTAGGTAGGTTTCTAGTTCTTCATCAGGCTCATGAGAGTTAGGTTGAAAACTGGTTTGTAAGTGTTCCGCAAATGCTTCAGCTTTTTCTTTGTCGGACCTGCTCCAGGGTCCCACTTCATCTCGTAGGGGCGGTACGTGTCCCTTGGGTCGTTTAATTCCCTTGGTTGCTTTCCAAATTGTGAGGTCATGTACAGATAGTGAGTTAGTATAGTATTTAAAGGTTTCATTGCGGATTCCTTGCAGTTTACGTATTAATTTATTGATTAGTTGATAGAATCTGGTTTTATCAGCAATATTACGACTACGCTGCCATGTTGCTCTTGCGCGTCTTTTTTCTCTAAATAATTCCCTTATTTCAGTTGGACTATTTGGTGTATTGGATTTTAGATTATTAATTTGTGGTGTTGCATCCATCCTGCTTCCTGTATAGTTGTGATTAAGTGATAGGTTTCATATTCAACGTCATCGTTTGTTGTTAAGTGTAGGTTTGTATCGAGAAACTCGTTAACATGAGCTTGGAACGCTTCCCAGTTGGTTCTTGCATTACGGAGGGTAGGTCTGGGTTCTACATGTAGTATTGTTGAGCTCACAGTTGCTATTATTGGCGTATGATCAGAGGAGGTATCATAGTTGGAGACAATGTCCATGTAATTTGAGGACATACCGTGGGTAACAAAGAGGTTTAACAAATCTGGAATTTTAGTGAGGTCCGTTGGCCAGTATGTTGGGCTACCCGTTGACAGAAAGCCATAGTTTTTATCTTCTAGAAGTTTGTACAGTTGTCGTCCTTTAGTCGTTGTCAGACTTGAGCCCCAGTGTGTATGTTTGGCGTTAAAATCTCCGCCGGTGAGAAACCTTGGCCCTAATAATTCATCACTTGTTTGGTAATGTTATGACGAGGTGGACAATAAACACTTGCTATAACTAGGGGTGCTGGCAGTCTCTCGACTTCTATCATGGTACCTTGAAGGTAGTCGGTGGAATAAGAATATGATAATGTTTTATGGAACTACGAATTATTATGGCTAAATCACCGTGAGCAGTGCCGTCTGGATGTTCTGTATGATATACTGAGTATTGAGGTATTGTAAAATAAGTTCTTGAGGTGAAGTGTGTTTCTGAGATTAATAAGACATCAATATTATTGAGACCTATAAAGGTGTCTACTTCCAACTTTCGTTTTTGTAACCCGTTGGCATTCCACTGTGTAATCTTTAAGTATTTAGCCATTAGTGGAGTAATTTGTTAATGACTGTAGTTAACATATTTAGTATCATACTGTTCTGCTGGAGTAGTTGATTAAACATAGTTTTGAACTCTTCAAGGAATTATTTCAGACTAATATCTTCACTAGAAGAGGGTTGATTTCGTACTGCTTGCGCGTAGTTTGGATATATATTTGTTGGTTGGTTGGTGATCGACTGACTGTTTTGGTGTGGTAATGCAGGAAAATTCTGTTTTGTTAAGTTTGGAGGTCGGAGGCTGGTACTTTCGTTGGAGCTCTTGATACATGGAACATCCTTTGTAATTAGCTGGATGTGACCATTCACATAGGATACATGTAGCTGGAGTTGCACGTTTTTTTTGACAGCTTTTTGTATTGTGCAGATCTGCACACTTCACTCAAGCAAAAGGTCTATTGCAGTAGCTTATAGTATGCCCGTAATTCTGGCACCGGGTACAATGTACTATATCTCTACTTGGTTTTGGTGGTTCAAATGTAACGTGCTTATTTTGTATTGAGTGTATGCTGTATATGCCTTTGTTGTTTATAGCTGGCTCGAGATCTACATAAAATATTGGCAAGGGGTTTTTGTGTTGTGTGTTTTGTAAGTTCATGATATTGCGTACTGTGTGTCCTAGTTTTTTAAGGGCTTCTTTAATGTCGTCTAATGGGGTAGTAGGATGTAGATGTTTTAATACGACTCTATATGTATGATGTACAATCTTAGCATCTTGCAAATATTTAATAAGTGTGCGATATGTATCAGGTGTTCTTGCATTGATTTTAACTACATTATTATGTAGAATTTTTGTGGTGTACTGCTCTTCTGCAGCTATTAAGTGTAAACTTTCGGTCATCTTCGTATAGTCGAGAACGCCATTGATGAAGATTGGTGGCGGCTTGTGTTCACTCAATTTTTGTTGTTCTTTATTAATCGGTTGATTTGTTTCAACGTTTTCAGCTAATGCTGAAAATCTGTTTCCATCTAGAATTAATGGTTAGTTTTGAGTGTTAGATGTTTGTGCGTGGAGATGTTTTGATAATCGTTTCCGTTTATTATTTGTAACACGTTGCCAACAAATGGCGGGGTTAATTTCCATTTTTTTATCATTTCCTGAATCATCAGGTTCGCTTGTATATTGAATGGGTGGATTCACTTGTTCGCCGTTGTGGTGAGAGGCGTAAAATTGTGGTGGACTGAATGTTTGCGAAATTGGATGATTCTGTGACGATAAATGTGATGGGGTTGAGGGAGGTAGGAATGGATATTGTGGTTGTTAATAAGAACAATGGGGTTATGTATTAGTTAATAACGGTAGTTGTGTAGGATTTTCATGCATTTGCTGCTGGCTGTTAATGTTAAATGCGCCGTTAAAGCCGTTACCGGTAGGCAGCATTTTTGTAAAGTATTTAATTTATTAGTGTTTTAAGGTTACTTAATTGATTGATTAATAATTAATAGTCACTTACAGTTTATTTATTCAATATTTAAAGTTGAAAGTATAAGTTCACCAGAGGTCACGCTTAATCGCTTGGCACTTGATATGATATCTCGCAGACCGCTCGCAATGTCTTTATTCAACGAAATTCAAATAGCGACTGAATAGGTAGTAAGAAGAATAAATAAAGAAATGGAAGTCGTTAAACTGTAAAGAGAAGGAAGTTAGAATATTTCGGTCACATTATGAGACATCAAGAAAAATATGACACATTACAATACAAAGAATGTAGATAGCGAAAGAGGCCTAGATAGACGAAGAGCTTCATGGTTGCAACTTGAGACAGTGTACGGACATTTCACAATACAACTTTTCAGAGCTGCAGTTGACAAAATCAAAATCGTAAATATGATAGCCAACATGATCGCCTCGATCGATAACGGACGAGACACTTAAAGAAGAAGAAAATTGAAGTACGAGAATTTTTTTCTTTTTAATATAAGAACTTTACAATTTGTCATTTGGTAATATTAAGTAAATATTATAATGTTGTACATAGATAACATGATGAAAAAAGTTTAACAACAAATTTATGATGTTTAACAAATCGGTTTGGTTTGGAGCTAACTTAACATAACGCTAACATTTATGCGCACAGTCACATAACGATTTGGTAGGTCTGAAGGCTTAAAGCCCTTAAATATGGGCTCATCTTTATTTCTTCTACTCGATAAAATAATTCGAATGGGCTTGTAAGTCGATCGTGGTAGCACATAGTGTATTTTTGAATCTTCTCATTAATTGTAGGAATGAATCGGCCGATATCAATACTTTTTAAAATCTCAAAAAGCCTCGTAATCTTGAATAGATTTGTAATTTTTCTAGCTCTATTCGGTCAATTTTAATGCCCCTGAAAAAATGGCGCTATTATTAATTAAGAGTCGCAAAAAATTCGATCGTTAATATTTCAAAAACTAAACAACCAATCGCCCTGAAAAAATAGCGTACACTTGAGTCACTAAGGGTATCTTATTCAAGTCCCCTTTTCAGGACCCCTTGACGTTTTAATTTTCAAGAAACAAAATATCGAAGAAAACGAAATTTTTCAAATTCGGACGCTATTTGCAAGTTAACAATAAAATATAACGATACGCGGTTAGGCTTAAAATTTAGGAAATTTAATAAGGAACAACGTTCTAATTACATGTGCTATAGTAAAAGTGCCAAGGAACAGAGATGTAAGCGAAAAGATGGAAAAAAGTCGATTTTTGCTACTAAATGTTAAATATAAAATCAAGCGTACAGCCTGTTTCCAACGAGTCCGCTTTTTTACTGTTTTTCCTCCCTGCTGACTAGCCTATTAACCATTACGAAAAGGTGCTTTGTGTTGTTGTGTCTTCTTTAGACCTTTAGTTACTCTCTAGAGCGAATACTCGGTAGCTCCGATTGATGACAATTGACTTAAGAAAGTTTTGTATAAATTTATTTTTCATATCGGACAGTAGTTGTTTGGTTTTAGTAGTTGCTTAATTCAGGGAGCGTTTGAACGAAAATTAAATTTGTTTAAGAATTAGTATTCTTTTAGTTCCAATTTTAGAACTGTTTTGCCAAATTAGGTAAGTTTTTATAGGTTTTTTATTTAGACAGTATCTTTACAGACGGTTGTTGCCGCTCACTAAAGGTTTTCCCACACGCTCTGGTGCATTCTAATGAGAAACCAAACAAAAATAGTTGCCATCTCAGATATGCTGTGAATTAAAAAGTCGAACTTGTATGATTGGGGATTGTAACAGCTGTGCAGATAAAAACCCAGTACAACTTATTTTAAACAAAATAATTAAGTTCGTGGTCAAGAAATATTTGAGATGGCAGCATGGTACTCTAGATAACGTTGAAAAAAGTCTTATTTTAGCCAGAATTTTAAAGATCGACTTTATAAACTCAAGTCACAAGTCAACTAAGTTAAATTAAATACAATAAATGCATTTGTTTAATTGACTTCGTAGAGTATGTTAAAATATCAGTCAATCATGCAATTGAACTACATCACTGGTGTACCAAGCAAGTGATCTTAGACCCTCTAGTTTTCTAACTTAAAGTTAAAAATAAAATAATTGTCCCTTCTTATTCATAATAAGTGATAATTTAGCACACGATACAGTTGCATTTTCTTATTTTAATAAAATACCGCTTTCCTCAAATAAACATAGTCAAATACTTCAGCGATGAATGTCTAACGCAATATAAAAATAAATTAAATTTTGTATAAATGAAACCATAGAGTCCAAAAACTAAATTACATTTCTTCGCTTGAGACGGAATAGGCGGTACAGTGAAGCTTGGAGCTTATAAAGCTCGTCTGAAAATTAAATTTCCCATTTACAACGTTCAATAATTTTACAATTATTGTCAAGTAAATTTACAAATCATCAAGTTCCTTTCTGATACAAAAAAAGTAAAATTCTGAGCTAATTTTTACAATTTGATATTCAAAAGCAACTTAATTTTTAAAAATCCAATAAATTCATTTAATCCGATTTATAGGTTTTAAGGTTTAACTTTAGAAAATGTCGGCTTATGGTTTCAAGTAATTCCTATTTTATAAAGATCAATTCTCTACACACAGATTCTTACTCATTAATTTTCACAAATGTAATTTTTTACAAACAATTGTTAAATAATGAACTATTTTTCCAATTATATGTGTCTACCGATAAAAAGTTTTGGCTATAATTTTGCAATAAATTAATTTGACTGGAAACTTTTTCGTAACCTAAGTAATGGCAATAAAGTTTGCTGTATTGTGGAATGCCCACGTCGGAAGCCTAACTGGTGGTTGGACACTGGTTCGTTATCTTTAATAGTCGTAGTGATTCGTTTGAGCAGTAGCTGCTCAAATACCTTTGAAACAATAGGCAAAAGACTTATTGGTTGGTAGAATTTTAGTTTATTTGGCTATTTTTCGGATATTAGAATTAGAATAATCTGCACAGCCTTCCAATGAGATGGAAAGTGTGTTGTGCGTAGGACTACCTTAAATAATTGCGTGAGATATTTTAATTCAATGGTAGGTAGCTTTTTAAGATTTTTCCGTAATTAAATTGTATCCGGGGCCTTTTCTAAGATTCAAATAGGAAATTACTTTTTGGATGTCAGTTGATTTAAAATGTTGAATTGGTAGTTCTAGTTGGTAAGGAGACTTCAAAAGACGAATAATTTCAGCTTCTTGCTCAAATTTGTTTTCTGGTTGATATGAATGAGAATACTTCCGCTAGGTGTCCCGCAAATGCTTGTGCCTTTTCTTCATTGCTTCTGGCCTAGGCGCTTTGCAGAGTTGTAAATGGTGGCAAGATTTTTTTAACTTATTTTAGTATTCTTGTCGTCTCCATAAGAAATAGTCATTAGCTTCTGTAGGTGAAAGTCTTTACAGAAATATTTGAGTGCATTCATTTTTATTATTGTTAAGCAGCTCTTATAGCTCCTGCGTTGTATAATTGTTTACTATAAAGTGTTCTCAATCTGTGCCATTGTATACGTAATCTCCTTTTTTCTTCAATTTTGCTAGATTGAAGGGAGATATTTGTTGATTAGTGATTTTTCTAGTGTCTTTAGCATTGAGTTCCAACCCGCCCATTGTATGGTATTATTAGAGAACTTAAGGGCATCTTTGATATCTTCTTTAGTTTTAAGGAGAATCGATAAGGTCAATCTCTCTTCTATCAGATATCTAAACATATCCTAGTTAGTGTGTTTGTTGGTTAAGCGAGTTTGGCTATCCTTGTAGGTTGGGCTATTGGATAGTGTGATTAATACCGGCGAGTTGTCGGATAATAGATTAAAGCATGATTTTTCTACAGCTAGTTATGGATGATACTTTTTGGGACGAAAAAATCTACTAGATTAGGTATTTTTATATCTGTCTAACGACCAATACGTAGGCTCGCCCTTAGATAGGTGCTTTAAGTTATTGTTTTTCAATGCTTTGAGTAGTTCGCGCCCTTTGGGGTTATAAGTTTAGATCTCCAGTTTGTTTGTTGGGAATTGTAATTCCCTCCTGCAACGAAGCGTTATCCAGCTTGAAATTGTTTTTGCTTGTTTGTGTTTTTTGGAGAGAGGTACACTGCCGTAATAGTTAGAGGTCCGGTGGAATCCGAAATTGACACACTGGCGGATTGTAGATAATTTTCCGTTTGATAATGGTTAACAAAATTTATTATAATTATTATAGCAGTTTCACCACAAGAAGTTTTGGTGGATGATTTATATGATAAATCGGTAGTTGGGAATTTTTAAATAGCTCATTTCGGTAAAGTGTGTCTCAGGTATTAACATTATGTCAATATTGCGGTTGAAAATAAGTGCTTTGAGTTCGTCAACATGTTGTAAATGCCATTGGAATTCCATAATGCAAGTTGTAGGTGATTATCCATTATTTGAGCTTGGAAAGTACTGAGGTAAGTAGGTTTAACATAATTCCTATTTGTTAAAATAGATTTTTTACTATATACTATTTAGTTGTTCCATATTATTGGATTGTTGTTGAGGTGAAGACGTGTTTTGCATTTGTACTAGATTGATAGGGGTACAATTGCTGGTTTGATTCATTGGTTATCTGAACATATAATAATTCTGGATGGGTTTGTTGATAGTGTTTGACTTGCGCAGAGGGAATGTATTGTTTATGTTTTAATGATAGATAATGTTTTTTGCAGTTCCGTATACCACGCAGCCCTTATAATTAACAGAGTGGTTTCCTTAACACAAAATGCATTGAACATAGCGTGATCTGTCCTTTCGTCTGTGGCATGATCGTCTATGCATTTGACGCATCTTGGCTTTAAATGGCAGAAATTTTTGTTATGCCCGTATCTCTGACAATGTGCACATAGGGCAATTTCTCTTTTGTGTATGGGGGGGGGGTTGAATTTTATTTTGTATTAAAAATATAAATGTTGTTAGAGGTTGGTTTTAATTCCATATAAAACATTGGAAGTGGTACTTTGGTTTATGTTGTTTTATATTTCTGATGTTAGTTACCACATATACCAGTTTTTCGATTTCGAATCGTCGAATATGACCATCACATTTTATATAATTTCTTATACTTGCAATTTCTTTAAAAAATAATTCAACTTCCGTGTCTTTGCGAGTCGATATAGAGGCATATACCTTTTTTTATAGAGCGAGGATTAGGAATATTCATATATACCCGGATCTAGGTGTCGAGCAACCCGGGCATGTAGGATTCAGACCCAGTGAGTCTGCCTGCCAACTAAACTCGTCTACTTCCCTCTCTATGCCCTTGTGTCCCACCTGGAACCACGCGAGCATTACTTCAAGTGGGGGGCGGTATTTCATTCTAAATCTTTGTGTCTGTTTTATGTTCCTCCGTCCAGTTCACATGTTATTTGCCCTTGCCGCTCAGTATCTTAGTACACATGTTATTGATCGCATCCCAGTTGGTCTCGTTTTGGATCATTATTTTGCATATGTTGTGGGAGGTAATTTCGGCCTGCACATGTGTTTCTGTGTTATGTCTTAACGTTAGCCAATGTCTGCATTAAAAAAAAAACGTGTTCCACATCTTCCGTTTCGCCGCAGAATCTACAGCGGTCATCATGTGTTTTCCAAATCACTTTAAGTAGGCTTTAAATTCGCCATGGCCACTTAGCATTTGTGTCAAGTAATAATTCAGTTGACCAAATTTCCTATCTTTCCAGCGTTTTATGTCAGGAATTAGCTAAATTGTCAATCTGCCTTCATTGCATGTTTCCCATCTGCTTTGCAATTTTTCTATCATGCCAGCCTCGTTAGAATTTTTAACCTCCTTGTTCGCTTCGTAATTATGAGCTCTTAATCCTGCCAACAAATCCATAAGGGAGTCGCTGTTATGACTTGTAAGGCGGCCGTTGAAACCGTCCTATAGGCAAAACAGATTCTAATTAGTGCTGATCTTTGAACAGCTATTAGCATTTTTTGTGTTTTTTTTCTTGTTTTAAGGCCCCCTATCTAAGAAGGTGAAGGAGGACTGATGTGACAGAATTTAATATTTTCCTATTTGTTGTTTTTGGCCCTTTAATTCTTTGCATCAGTCTAGCTAGATTGTTTGCAGTTCTTAGTGGTTTCCTTGTAACTATCTGGATGTGGTTTGTCCATGACAGATGTCTATCTATCATAACCTCTGAGTATTTAATTTATTTTTTGATAGGTATAGTTACCCCTAACCAGTTGATTTTCTTAATGGTGGTCTTTCTCTTGCCGTTATGTACATAGCCTCTGTTTTATAAGGTGCTAGTTCTAGTTTGTGGTCGTTTATCCGTTTGGCCACTTGTCCCAGTACTGTCTCCGTCTTGATTTTAAGTTTGTCTTCTTCTCTAGCAGTTATAATAACTATAAGATCGTCCATTACAGTGTCGTATAAGATGTTCCATAGTAAAGGTCCCAGCACGAACCCCTGGGAACACCGCATGTTATTTGCATATCCTTGTCTTTGTAAATTATCTTCCTGCCATTAAGGTAGGTTTTGATTATATTGATAAGTTTGCCTGGGGTTTCGCGGTCTATTAAGCTCTTTATGATTTGGCTCCAGGATGCTGTATTGAACGCATTTTTTCGTCAAGCGTTATTGCTACACAGTAGTCCTCTGCTTTCAGTTGCCTTTTTTGGCACTCTGGGCATAAGTTGTTACTGCCCTAATTGCGTCGATTGTTGAACGCCGGTCGAAAGCCGTATTGATGTTTTGATAGTCCCCTTCTTGTTTTTAAATTTTTAATAAGTCTGTTTTTAATTATTGTTTCGTATAGTTTAACTAGTGAATTTAGGAGGCATATTGGCCTATATGACGTCCCAGGTGCTTTACCAGGCTTGAGTATCAGGACCAGATTAGCCGCTTTCCATGCTATTGGAAAAGAGTTCGTCGTCCATAGTTTATTAAGGGAGTCTGTAACGGTTGATGGGCTAGCCTCTACGGCTATCTTAATGACTTCCGGAGAAATCCCGTCTGGTCCGGCTGCTTTTTTACTTTTGAGGTTTTTTGCGGCACCTTTAATTTCTTCTTCCGTTATTGAACTTACTTCATCGATGGAACTATCGTAAATATGTGTTTACGCTTCTGTTAGGGAAAAGATCACTTACTATATTGGAAGTTTCTACTGGATCTGTCAGGGGTAGTAGTTTTCTCCCAAATTTCTTAGTGTCGATTTTGTATCCGTCTCACCACACGTTGCTATCCACTTCTTCCAGTATAACTCACCACTTATCCTGTTTTGCTTCATTAATCTTTGTCTTGTAGAGGCATACACCTGAATCACCTTAATTTCACAATTATTGTTAGAGGTAATATATACAATTGAGTATAGTGATCAATTGTACAATTAGGTCGAAACTTCTGACCACCTTTTTTGAACTCCCCATTAAAAAGTAGAATAGGAATGTCTCATAAACCCATTGAAACACCCTAAGGGGTTTTCCCTTTTATTTTAAAGTGACATATCTCATGAACGATAATATATAGAGTGCTGAGACCTTCATAGTTGATTGGTTGGTCTAAGTTTGAGTTTCCAAGGTGTTTATGAGTTTCAACATTTGTATATATTACCGTTTCGCCCCCCTGATCGTGTTTATTTGTATAATTATGTATATAACCCTATTAAACATACCTTTGAAATTAATTCGGTTTTCCAATAAGTGTTTTTCAGACTAGAAACCCGTGGCCTTGTTAACTTTCTGTATCGTGTCCTTAATATAGATTGAGATGTAATAAAGTTTTTATCTTTTATTCGTATTTCTGTAAAACCGATTATGTAGCACTTGATGTTTTGAGCTTCAAGTCAAATAGCTGTTCATCTACAGTTGCTACCGTTATTTCTGTTTGTTTTTGTTATATTTGTCCAGTGAGGCAGACTAATAGTTTAGAGTAGAATTCGAGTTGCAGTTGCAGACCCTATTCATCTGGGATAGTCTAGTTTCGAAAGCCGATATCTAACACAAAGAGTTTATTGGTTTTAAAATGTCGCGCTTGTCGGTGTGTGTTGTTTTGATGTATTATACAAAAAAAATAGGTTTAGACCTAATCTTTACCCTGGCATTAGGAGGTGAGATGGACTCGGGACTCGCGTGGACAGAATCGTGTCCCTGAAGTAAAGCTATTCTCAATGGCAATCGTAGACGAGTGTCTATCCGCTCCTAATACTGGTTGCAACAAACTTTATTACTAAGTTTGATTATTTATATAAATTAAATAGCACCGCCCAACAAAATTCTAAAACATTTTTATTAACAAGTATTTTTAAACGAATTTAAGGTATGTCAGGTCTGCTGAATTAAAAAATCAAATCAGTTTTTCCAAATTGACTCTAGTTTTTTAGATAGTAAATACCATCGATTTTTAATAAATTTACCCATAACGAATGCTTTTTATAAGAGTATGTATGCGAAAACTTTACTTTTCTCGATAATTCTAATCTCTCTTACTTGCAATGACTAAAATAACTAATTAACTGACTTTTGCCGTACGCGGTATGTACATATTTAATAAAAAAAATACGCTTGTTCACAGAAATGACTTCTTCACGAAGAAGCTGTTCGAACAATCCCAATGTCTTCTGCTACATTTGTGATAAATATAATGCACAGAAACAAAGAAAACATATCACAGATTTTGTAAGGCAAGTCTATCATGTTTCTATCATTGCTTGGAGATCAAGACAAGCCCTGTGGTCCCCATATAGTGTGCAAAACCTGTATCAAATGTTTACGACAATTGACCAATCAAAAGAGAAAAAGTTAAAAATTTGGTGTGCCAATGGTGTAGAGAGAATCAAAAAACCACCGCGACGATTGTTATTTTTGTTTAATTAATGTAAAATGTTTTAATAGATACAAGAAACGCAAATGGAAATATTCTAATTTGGAATCAGTAAGGAGACCTGTGCTACATAGTAAAGTACCAGTATATACCACATTGCCTGATGTTCTGCTGTAAGAAGTAGAAGAAATTGAGAACCAGAACTTAAGAAGCAGCAGTGGAAATGAATGTAAGGAAATACTTTTAACATCCCAGCAGTTATCCCAAGAAAAACTGAATGACCTGATCCGGGACCCCGGTCTATCAAAGCAAGCATCTGAAGTTTTAGCTTTAGGTTAAAAGCAAAAACTGTCTAAAGATATACATACAACAAGCCTTCAACATGATATTCCAAACAACCCATGTATAATAAAAGAAAATCATATAAACAGCGCTTTTTTCTACAATTAGTTGTAATTTTCCGAATTAGACTACTATATTTCTTTGTTATTATACCGAATAAAACATCATTATGGGTTTTATTAGTGTTGCGTTTATGTTTTTCGAAACAATTGTCATTTTTAGTAAAACTTGCTTATGGGCACCACTGCTCTATTAATTTTAAATTTTTAAGCTATTAATTATAATTAGCTAATTATCTCCGAAAATAGAGCCAATCCAGCAAAATGGACTTTATATTCGTAATCATCATCACAAAATTACCTAGAAATCGCTCAAATATTGTTGGTAATAAAATTAGTGTTGACCACTGTAATAGTTTAACAATACATAAGCACTATTTCTACAGTTGGTTAGCGATTAATTAACTAATTCACTAACAATGTTACTACTATTTATTTTTATAAGATGTTCTGCTCTGTGGCGCATTTAAAACACAACGCGGGATATGTCCGCATTTTCAACAAAGCCTTGTACTTATATGCCTAATACGCGCGCCGTTTCAAATTTTTAATTCTCAGGCGAGATGACAGAATTCTCTTGAAAAATCAAAGCTGTTCTTTTGCGAAACCTCACCCTGTCTGGCTCGCAGTCTCCAGCCCTTTCCAAGAAATCGGCTGATACAAAATGTAAAAAAAGCTAAGAGAAAAACCTGTGCAAATACTGGCTAGACGGCAAAAATAGAAATTTGGGAAAAACTAAATAAAATATCTGTGCGAAACAGAAACTTTATTAAAATCATCTCGAGAGGAACTACCAACGATTTTTTGCCGCAAACTTTTATACCACTTTAAGTGTTAAAATTTAGTTATTTATCAACAGCGAAGTTTTTACTTTGGTGGTAAATAAAATTACGTATATATTAAGCGTTGTGCACATTACAATAAAATGCAATTATAAAGTTTTATTTTTATATTTAAGATTTAGCTCCAGTTTAGGTTTATCATATTTAGTAGTGTATAGACAATAAATATTAATTTTAAGTAAATTGCTTTTGTTACGAAAGAACGGATCGTTAAATTTATAAATTACCCTGAATTCGATGTCTTCTTGTTACTTTAGCAGCGTCGTTAAAGAATGAAAACAAATTACGGCAACCTAATTTCTTAAGGTTGACGACACAACTTGCTTTTATAGGATAATAACGTTGTGTTATTGAATTAACCTATCGAAAAACAATATCCGTGCAGTGGAGCTGCGCTAATGGACTTCGAGGCGGATCGTTCCTGCTTAATTTTGCAGGAGTGGAACGAAACGTATGTTGCTCCGATACAGCAAAACGCAAATCTCCTATCACGAAAAATTCAACTTCAATTAATTACGCAACCTTTTACGCGAAAGCCCTAAAATAATTACTTTAGCGTTTCGCCTGTCTCTGCAGATCCGCGCTTCAAAAGTTTAACCTTTTATTAACGTTTTCATCCATTAGTTCTCATTGCAAACCACGGATGTAGGTCAAAACCTGCTTTATCATGCCTTCAATTAATTACGTTCCCCGGTATATACTAATTAGGATTTTAAGGGTTATAATGCAGTGACTGCGCCCGGAGGAAGCTCGCAGCTGGCGTAGAGCGCCGGTGCTGAAAACGCAGACATTGTTTCCGGTAGAGTTCGGTTGCTTTTTACGTAGAGCAAACGGAATTTCTTGCAGCGTTTGCTCAGGCTCGCTTACGAGCCTCGCGCAACGCACAATCTTCCAAATATACTTCACAACAGCTTATGAAGTATATGGAGGGATGTAGATGTTAAGCGTGGCATTTTATAATTTTAATTATAAGTAAATTAATAGAGATTAGCGGCACGGTTTTTTAAAGTAGAAGTCATTTGACAAAGTTTAACTTTTAACCACATAAAGTTTATTAATCAGCATTATTAAAATATTGTAACTTAAAAATTACTTAGTAGTTTTTGATTATAAATGTTTTATAACAATAAATATAAAATATATAAAACGACTTAACGCATTAACTGTTTGAGTAAATGCACATAGTGGTACAGATATAAACATATCTTACAATATACTAGATATTACATCTCTCTTTTCTATTACTATATAATTGATTTGTCCATATGATCACTAAACAAGTTAATATTTGGAAGTAATCTTTAATGTAATCTGTTTTTGTTTATAAATATGCTTGTTGGAACCTGTAACTCAGTGCAACATGGTACAATTAACATATATCTTCTATAAACTGCCGGATCTTTAGAGAAATGCCTCTCGGTCTAACAACTTAGTAAAGAAAATTTTTAACTTACAACTCCACATGGTACATGACAAGTACAAATACAATATGGCTAACTTTATTGGGGATCGAATGAGTAAGGATATAAAAACACAACTCCTATTGTGGAGAAAGATTTCTATAGTTCTTGGGTTGGTAAATCGGCTCTCAAGGTGGATGAACCAAAATTGATCAACGACATTAGAAAGTTAAGAAGAAACTACCTGATTGGCCCTAAGTGCATCCCAAAAATAATCGAAACAGACACAACTTATTTAAATTGGGACAGGATGGAAAGCAACTATGTGAAATGTAAGAAGTATGTATAAAACCAGCCAATGCAATACAAAAAAAAACGAATCCAAATATTACATATAAGTGAAACGTGCAAATCAGATAATCACATTGTATATTACTAATCTTTTTTAATTAAAAAAATCAGCACGCAGAATACAATAGCATCCTATAAGCTATAACTGGTGTGGTAAAGACCCGGCCAGCGATGGGTCCTCGTTAGCAAAAGTCAGCGGATCAAAGCCATTTGAGTCTTTTTATCACTTCTTGGCGTAGAAAATCAGAGAGCAGGGGATTGTGTTGTTCTATCCTACATGACTTGTATTATAAACGGGATACCAAGATCTACATGTAACATATAATTAGTTATGTACCACAATGCATTGGTTAATACTTGTAGTATTTTAAACTGGCATCGTTGCATTGTGGTTTTGTATATTAGGAGTTTATTATCCAGTGATAGGGGTGAACTTCTTTTAAGAAGCCAGTATAGGGTTTTGAGTCGTAGTTCTATGTGTTGCTTTTTTTTGTTAATATGACCCCACCAGGTGAGTTTATTGTTGAGGTGAAAACTTAAATATTTCATGGAGGTAATTTGAGAATCTCAATATTGTTTAGATAAATTGGTGGATAGCGTTATTTTCTCAGAGTAAACGCCCGTGGTTTGATTTCATTTCGTTGACTTTCATCTTACATTTCTTGAGCCAGCCTTCCCAAAGAATAAGGTGATTTTAAACTTGACATGACGCATTGTTTATATCATTGTGTTTCACAAGTAAATAGTATCTCCGCCAAAAGTGTCATTATGGTAGAAGTGGTTGGAAGATTTGGTGTGTATAATAGGTAGAAAAGAGACCCAGGGCATTGCACTGAAGTACACCGAAATCGATTGGATGTAGTGCTGAAGTTGCGTCGTTGAGTCGTCTTCGAAATTTCCAATTGGTTAGGTAGCAGCTTATGAAAGGAAAGGGATAAGATTTGTTGGGTTTTGTGGATAAATCTTTTATGCCAAACCTTATCAAAGGCTTGGCTGGTGTCCACAAGAACGACAATGCAGTAGAATTTTTCCTCTGAAGATGTGTTTATTACTTGTGTGAGCCACTGACACTGTTGGATTGTCCAATACATTTTACGACAACCAAATTGACAGTCCAGTATCTAGTTTGTTGGTGTAAATGTAGGGTAAATAATTCGTGGCACTGGCCTTTCGAAGAGTTTGGAGGTGACCAATATCAGACTTATTGGACGATAGGATGTTACGTAATTGAGATTTTTACTTGGCTTGAGAATGAGGATTATTTCAATTTTTTTTAATTCTTTAGGCCAGTACTGACATCTCAGGGCACCGGGAAGATGTAGGTGAGGAGTACGATTCCCTTTTTGGGAGTTCACGTAACTTTCTGAGTATAATGTAATCCATCCCAGGCATTTTATAATGATTTAGTCGTTATATCTCGGATTTGATGTCCTTAGGTGTGACTGGCGGAATGAAAGTGGGGGGAGTTTCTGATGGTATAAGGTTTTCTGGGTTCGGATCAACGAATGTATCTTCGTGTGATTCAAAGACGTAAGTAAATAAGTTCGCTCTCTCTTTGGCGCATTTAATTTTCTTATGGGTGTAGGATCTGTTTGAGGTTGTAGAGGGGGGATTTAATTGGTTTGCAGGATAAATTGTCGTAACTGTTAAGATTTGATACGTAGATTTTCTCGTAGGTTCGTAAGCTTCGCCTCTAGTTTTTTTAGATTACTAGATTATTGAGTTTCGTTTTTTTTGTGGACAGTGAGCTTTTTGTGGTACTAAAGTGTGGAAAACTGTTTCGAAGCCCTCTTTTTTATGTTGTATCGAGAATGACAATAGACCGCCGTTACCGTTCAAAGTTCGCTATTGTTTGCAGGTTGGCCTTCTGCAGTTCGGACTATATTAGCGTAACTCGTGAGATGGCGAAGGTTTGGGAACTGACTGTGAAAGTTTATGGATGGGTATTGAGGTCTCTCGTTGGTGGTTTTTTTATGTTAATCTTTAAAAAAAATTAACAATGGCAATTTTAAATTAACAAATTTGCCTCTGAATTAAAATTAAACTTTTGGTATAAATGTCAAAAAAAGTTATTGACACTCCATAATTAAGGAAAGGAATGTATGGGGTCACGCTAAAAGGTAGCACTTTTGCAGAAACAGTCACATCAAATTGTCTTTGACAAAAGTTGGATTTCTGAAACTGGTCCTCACAGAAGCTCAACTCTTACCTATTGCTCCAAGCGTCACATCTCGGTAAGCAGCATTGACCTAGCGGCCAAACTAGGTGAGTGTAGCCAGATATGGCAAAATTTATCAAACGACAGCAGGTTTGTTAGTAACTCCAGATCACATAAATACTTATCCTGGAGCGGATGTAGCCTTCGATCACGATCCGGTAATTGCCAATACTAGATTGCCACACTCTGATGTTTAAAGGTTACGTGTGGTTCACACCATCTGGTATTTAGCTGGTATAACACTAGCGACCTTATTTTCATGCAGCTGATGCACCATTCCATTTGCTTTTACTGTGCGTACATAGTTAGATCAGCGTTTTTCAGGACGTTGGCTAGGATGATGCGGACTTAATAAATGTCCAGATCTCATTCACCATGATTTTTAGTAGTAGAGATAAGCAACAGAGGAAGTATACAGAACAACGCCTTACATATTGAGGGATTGTGATAGTAACAAAACTACATCTCATTAAAAACCACAGACTTGACGAAATCCGTGTAAGATAAATATGAGCATACTTTTCATTCTTCTTGACGTTTTTTTCCATTATGGGTTTGTCGTCTTTAGGCTCCATTTTTTACGGTCCTCCCAATCCCCTTATTGGAAATCTTTTTTTACCATTACCTTTGTTACATGAGTTTTTCCTTTGTAGAATGGACGTCCTCTTTACATTTTCCTCTCGCGGCCAGTTGATAAGTTTTTTCGATTATCTGTGATCTTCCATCCTTTCTACATATCCATACCAACAAAGGCTTCTATATCCTAGGTTCCTGGTAATAGATTTTTATTAATATAGTTAACTATCAGAATTTACAACAGATTTTTTTAAGCTAATGTGCTGGCTTAAGAACTAGATAGTTTCTCCTTGGCATAACGAGGTCTTCTTCAGTGACAAATCCTCTTTAAACATTATTTAAATTATATTATTTTGTTTTTCAAGCTTATTGTTACTGGCCAGGCCTGTCCCTTATACAAAGTAGTATTTTCAATTATACCATAAACTATATTTGTCTTAGTTTTTTTTCTTATGTCATTGTTTCATAAAACTCTAGTTGCTGCTTTTTCATGCATGATTTTGTCGTTTACGTCTTCCTCTATTGATTTATAATTTTTACAGTGCCTCGTCCCCAATGCGTATATATTGTCGTTCTCCGCCTATACAAGCATTCTGCTTTTTTATATAAAAGTCACTGGGGGCCAGATCTGGAGAATACGGTGGATGGGGAAGCAATTCGTAGCCTAATTCATGCAATTTTGCCATCGTTTTCATTGACTTGTGACACGTTGCATTATCTTGATGAAACAGCGCCGTTTTTTCGTGATTTCGTCCTTCAAACGATCCAACAACGCTTTGTAATAATCGCTGTTGATGGTCTGGCCCTTTTCAAGGTAATCAATAAATATTATACTTTGCGCATCCCAGAATACTGATGCCATAAACCTTGCTAGCCGATTGTTGTGTCTTTCCACGCTTTGGATTCGGTTCATCGCATGCAGTCCACTCGGCTGACTGTCGAGTGGACTCTGGATTGTAGTAATAAAGCCATGTTACATCCATTGTCACATATCGACGAAAAATTTGTTTTTTAACAAAGGTGATAAAAAAGCTGTAATAATTACAGAGGTTTAAGGGTCACTTTATATATATATATATATAAGAATATGACTAAACTTACTTGCTATTCTTATTTTCGCTGTTGTATGTGTATAAAGTTGTTTTGTTATTCCAGTTTATTTTTTTATTATTTTTAATCTTTCCATAGTTAGTCATATTTCAGATCTAGGTACTCTATCATATGCTTTCTCTAAGTCTATATATGTTACATGCATCTTTGTTACTTTGTTCTTCTGCAACTTCTTTCATATTTTGTTGAATCTTGTTTTTAATTACTCTGCCAAAAACTCTTGCCTTTGAAAAAGACCCGTAAACCTCTGTAATTATTACAGCTTTTTTATCACCTTTGTTAAAAATAGAGAATATATACGATGTATTTCATTCTATTGAGATTTTTCCCCTTGTTCAATTTTCCTGAAGATCTACGTCAGGAGTATTGTTATTTTTCTACCTCCATATTTCAGTAATTTTATCTTATTCCTACCTGGCCCCGGTGCTTTATTATTTGTTGACTCCTTTAGGGCTCGTTTTACATCTTCCACTTGTATTTCTTGCATAATTTATAATTTGCCCTTATTTTCGTTCTTCTTGTAGCAATCTCTTGTAATGATCTGTCCATTGATCCGTCGATATTACTCTCTTGTCAGTTTTGTTTCTAGTATTACCTTGTGTTTTATAGCTTTCGATGCCTCCGTAGATCTGTTATAGCTCAAAGTATTATCAATGTGTTGATATCATGTTTCATTTTGTTCTAACTAAAAACATCAGTCTTTTAGATACAATTACGCAATTACAACACGCGATAAATAAACTGACTAGATGGTTCAAATACTGGAATCTAGCGATAAACTACAAGTGTACAGCAAAAATCCTTACCTTCAGACAAATCGACAAGTCACCGTCAATAATAATCAACAACAACCCAATTATGTAGACACAAACTCCGGAAGCCTTAAAATACATCGGTGTATATTTAGATACCAAACTTACCTGGGGGTTTCACGTAGTCAGAAAATTAAATGAAGGTCATGCAAAACTAGCACAGATATATCCACTAATCAACAAGGAGCTATTGAAACTCGAATGTACAATGTTGCTTTATAAATCACTAATACGACAATTAGTACTTTACGCCTGTGCAATCTGGAGAAATACATCCAAAACTAATATAGAGTACCACAAAATAAAATTCTGAAAATCTCAGTGAATTCCCCTTGGTATGTTACCAACAAACAACTTCACACAGAACTCGAATTATCCACGGTCTCGGAGTACATCAAAAAATTTACCATAAACTTTCACGTAAGTATTGGGAATTGTGCTGGTGCAGTATTATATCAACTAAGACAAAGACAAATACACACAAGACTGAAACGAAAACTATCACAAGACATTTATCTAACACAAAGTGATAGTGATGGCGACTAGATAAATTAGACAAATTGAACTATAGTGTTAAATCAAGAATACACCTACTAACATTAAATTTAATTTCATAAGTGATGATAATAATCACTCTGTTATTCTTTTGATATTACTCTGTTATTATATTGATATGTTAATTATATAACACTGCCATGTATAGCACATAAACTGCTGATCTGGTACAATGTCTAATAAAAAAGAAACTTTATTCTTGTGCCTTGTATGTGACGACCGTTATTTGTCTTTTTTTTGAGCTTTACTCTTCTAGTTTGTTTGCTGAAGTTCTTTGCATTATTTGTAGATACATAATTGCCTTCCTTCTTACTTTTTTCTTGGAAAATGTGGATGTCCCCCTGGGAATTTTTTACATTTAACGAGTTTTTTTTCTGTTTCTGCAAATTGTTGTTCTACGTGGGTTGGATTGTTAGTCCAAACGCCATAACCCTCCTCTTATACTCCATACTTAAGAAGATAATTCCTAATAGAAAAAGGTATAAATAAGTTTATATATAAACAGTTTTATCCCCTTAATAACACTCATTTTAGTAACGGCGTAATTATATTGCTCATTTTACTTACAACATGTGCACGTGTGTCGTGAAGTGTTAAAATAGCTCGTTATTTGTGTCAGGAACAAATAGAGGCTAATAAAAAGAACAATATTAGAATCTACTAAAGAAGTAATGTATTTCAGGACATTCATTCGTATAAATTTATTTTTTTTATATATTGTTAGTCTTAATAGTTAATGTTCATTTTGTACAAATAAAATTTTTATTTAAAAAGCTAAAACTATTAATTTTATGTTCTGCTTAGGAGACTCATCAATCACATACAATAAACAATTTCCGTAAATGTATGTAATACAGAAATAATATTTACTCTAGTTATTTAGATTCAATGATTTGGTACATATGTATTCAAATTATTAGTTGTTATATGTTAAACTATTTAAATTTTAAATTTAATTGATTTAACTATTTATTTTAAAGATCTCATAAGTTTAACTGCATTATATTTGGATGTAGCTAGTTCTGTGGGTAATCAAAATTTTACACTAAAAAAAATAAATCTACAAAATAATACTGTTATATGATATATATATATATATATATTTGGGTGCCCCAAAAAAATTTTCTTTTGAAGTTTTATTTGTTATTAAAATACAGGCTTTGAAAATTTATTTTTTTAAACATAATGTCATTTAAATGTGATCCTACATACTTGCGATACTCTTTTAAATGAGAAGCAAAATTCTTGACCACTGCAGGACACATAGTCTTCGTAATGGCTGCCATTTCTTGGCGGATATTTTCTTTTTTGAACCAGAGAGCCCGGGTTGCTGCTGCATACCCTTGATTTAAGATATCCCCATAAGAAAAATCCATAAGAGACGAATCAGAGCTGCGTGGATATCAATATTTGAAGGAAAATTTGTGTAATGCTCCACTTTTCAGAAACTACGTTCTTCGATTATAGCCAGCAAAATTTTGCAGTTGAGGTACCAAGAAATTGTTTGGCATCTTCACATAACGTTCTGAAATCACTATTTACGTGCGGCTTCTTTCATCTTTAAAGAAATGTGAGCCCATTATTTCTCACCCTGTAGTACAGCTCATACAGTCGCTTTTGTTGAATGAGGAGGTTACTAATGCTTGTATTATGGATTTGTAGCGCTCTAGTAAAGGCAGTTCTGTTTGTTAGCGTGGTCATTAAAGTGAAAATGTGCCTTATCCGAAAACAAAATGTTATTGATTGAATTGAAATACTCAGTTACACAGTTAGCAAATTGAATCTTCTGACTGGCATCGTTGGGCTTTAATGCTTGTACTAATTGAATTTTATAGGGGTGCAGTCACCAATATTTGCACAGTATGCGAAGTAGTAATAATGGAGGCAAATTCAAACACATGCTCGTTTACGGACAGATAGGTCAGGAGATTCGAGAACGAACTATTGTACCTTCTCTACGTTTTCGTCGGTTCTTAAGGTTTTTGGTCATTCCAACTTAATTTTATCCATAATTAAACCAGTTTATTTATATTTACGCACCCACTTTTTGATGAAAGAAACACTGGATGCTTGATGTATACATTACGAAAATCATGGTGATTATGAAACTTTCTCCATGCATTAACCCGCAACTACTACTGATGGGTCATAAAGAACCGAGGTAATTTTATAATTTTTGTAAAAATCTTAGTTCAGACCATTAACGCTGGGGTGCTCATATACTCTCCTAATATTGATGGTATTTATATTGGGTGCATAACAAATCTATGGTTAGTTCTGAAGTTATCGTTGCAGAGTGCTAAGTGGGTCTCCAGGACCCATCAATAGTAAACACGTAGCAAGTTTTATTTGTGAACTGTTTTAAAAGCGTGATAATATAACTACAATTTTTGTGTCTTTGGTAAGTCATATTCCCCATTTCTTTACATAGTTACTTATATACAGGTTTTAGTAAAAAATGGAGTTTTGTTTAACATATTTATCAGACCAACAGTTACAGCAAATCCTGGAGTTTGAAGAATTTTGGAAAAATGGTGAAACCAGTGAATCGATAAAAAACAGAGATGGTAAAGAAAGTGAAACTTTATTACAAGGGAGAACTGACACATTCAATAAAATTTCGATTTTTGCGGAACAAACTAATAACGAAGATGAAGATAATGAACTAATTAGTGGTTATGAAACATCAAGTGAACAGGAATACTCTGATTCTGAGGAAGAGCAACCGGGAGACCCTGTGGCTAGAAACGCGTGGTATGGAAAGGATAATACTAAATGGGCGAAAACACGAGTGCTTAGGGGTCGAACTCCAGCGCATAATTGGATAACTGCATTACCTTCTCTAAAAAGTTTTGATCGAGATCATACTCCAAGGACACCTCTTCAGGCCTGGAATTTGCTGTTTAGTAACGAGATGTTAGAAACAATTGATGATTCTACAAATAAAAAATATCGTTGTGTAAAGAAAGATATGCAGACTTTTGAAGATTTTTAGTTCCAAAGTAAAGCGCAGATCTATTTTTGTGGTTTAGCTGAAATTAAAGCATTTCCAGGGCTTTTATATTTATAAAGCATCTTTAAATCTGCTCACAAAGACATTCGGTGGCTGTGGGCCACTAATGCTACAGGAAGGCCTAACTTTTGGAGTACGATGAGCCTTGCCGAGTTTCTTTTTTACCTAGTTGTATTCGGTTTGACGATATTAGTATTCGAAAAGACAGAGTCAAAACTAATAAGCTTGCCGCCATCTCAAATATATTTGACGAGTTTGTTACCCGATCTAAATCTTGCTATTCTTCTGGGTGTTATACAAAAATTGACGAAATTCTAATTCCGTTTCGGGAAGATGTGCATTTCCTATGTACATTCCCAATAAGCCGGCCAAGTATGGCATTAAAATGCAGATTTTGGCTGATGCGAAGACTCACTACATGATGAATGCAGAAATCTATACTGGTGCCGAGATAAATGTCCTTTCTTCTAAAAATAAATTATTGATCCAACAAAAGTTGTATTGCGATTAGCCGATTGTATTGAAGGGTCTAGGCGGGGATAAATGTTAAACCTCCATAGAACTCTTCGATGAATTGAGAAAGAAATATCTCACTTAAGTTGTAACTAAAAAAGAAAACTAAAAGAAAGATACCACCTGAGTTTCTCCCAAACAGAAAACGACCAATCCAGTAGTCAATTTTTGGATTTACTTCTACTAATACGATAGTACCTTATGAGTTCAAAAAAGAAAAAGTGTCATATTGGTATTTAGCATCACAGCCCATCAATTGACAATAGTAACAAAAAACCAGAAATTATTATGATATATAACGACACAAAATTAGGTGTGGATGCTTTGGGTGCAAAATGTGCAGTACACTTAACATCTAGGCGTACAAATAGATGGCCGTTGGCAACTTACCATGCCAATTTAAATATTGCAGGTGTTATCTATCAATTTGCTTTGGAAGGTAAAATAATTTGACATTTCGATTTTTTCAGAGAGTTGAGAATTCAATTGATAGAACACTTTGATAGAACGTTTGCAAAAGTCCAATAATAAGGTGCCTTTGATAATTCGCAATATGGCAAGAGACATTTTGGAAATACTAGTTCCTACTTTAGAAATACCTATGTCAAAAAGAAAACGAAAGGATTGTGCCATATGTCCTACTAGCAAGAACTGAAAAACAGCTATAACATGCAGTGTTTACAAAATACCCATTTGCAATAAATGTCGTAAGAAACCGTGTCCAAAATGTTTTAAAAAATAATATCCATATTCCAGCAATGTATTAAACAAGTTTTATATTAGAATTAGACTCTAATGTTTTTTGCATCAACTTAATATATATTTAATTATTATATGGGTCCTCAGGACCCATCAGTAGTAAACGTTAAATGGTGACTGCGGGTTAATCGCCAAATCATTATTTTTGTAAAATTCTTGCACACAAAATACGCAATCTGTTTCCGAGAAACGCTCCATGGTGACTGCATTTTCGAAAGTCGAACTACCGATTGATATGCACCCTGCGCTCTTCTGGTTCGATGCGCTCTCACAGTGAGCCAGTCAAATAGAAACTTTTTTGGACACCCAGTATAATCAAAAATTAAGAATATTTATATATAATAAGACGAATCGGGTACAATCAATTTATAATCATATAATTCTTGTACCTTACATTAGTTATATGGAAATGCAAATCACATTACTTGCGTAAAAACAGTTTTGCCTGTATCTGTGATTTTGAGTACAAATTGCTTATTATTGGCAACAGTAAAAAAAATACCCTTGTCCATATGGCTATTTATGGATAGCAAGAAAACGTATAATATCTAAAGATACTTAAAAAAGTTGTTATCATTTATTTTATACAACACGTTACAACTATTTTGAATACGCATACGTTACTTGTGAAGCTTTTAGTATCACACAGTATAAAAATTTTGAAGTAAAATTTATATTAATGTGATTTTTTCTCACACAAAATAATTGAATATCAACTCCAAGTAAATTATTTTAAAGCCTTATTACTTGTTTCTCCACTATATCTTATTTTACAGGTTTTAAATCCCAAGTACAAATTAAATTAATTTTCGCTTATATATCTTTACGGGACAAACAACTAAAATGTTTATTTATTGACAGATTACGATTCGGAAATATTGTTTATCGTAAGTAATTACTTTAGAACTTAAGCGTTATAACGTTTAAGAGCTTTATTTCAAATGTCCGTTATGCTTATGCACTTTTTTAACAATCACTAATAATTATACACCACAATCAAACTTTTTTATGCGTCAAACATTGTGAATTCAAACTGTTTTTTTTAATATATTAGTTCATTAAGTTAAAAAATAATAACAATTTGGTTAACTACTGTAGCATAGTTTAGTATTAAGTAGTTAAACCGTTAATTTACCTTTGTAACTACCACGTTTGTATGTTAATAATTAACTCGGAACATAAAGCAACGTTGAGTTGCTGTAGACGTTGTAAAACAAGTAATTGTTTATAAACTTATAACAGAATTCTGCGTGATACTACAGTCAAGGGCATTATTCATTTTTAAGCATTCTTTTACAAAATTATTTATTACTTGGTATTTTATTTTTCCCAGCGGGGTTGGTGGATCCTCAACTGGGCGCCTCCCCAGGTGGCGGATAGGGGAACGCTCACTAGATATAGTGGGTACCGGGGAAATAAAATACCCGGGGCGGACCAAAACCACACAGAAGGCAATTTCCGAATGACGGACCTAATGGCTCAATTTTGGGAAAGCAGGAACAGGCTTTCTCCTTATGGAAAGGCGGCGGATGAACTAACATAGTCAACGGCGGCTACCAAAGTCTTAGTAAGTTAGACTACTGAACGCTCCCCAACCCGTCTTGCCAACGTGGGGTTCTAAAGGCTAAAAAACCCTTCATGAAGAAATGCAAAACAAGCACCGGCCCTCAGTCTCCGGCAGCCGGAAAACCGATGGGATTAAACAGCAAAAAGGTGGCGACCATCGATGGAACGGCAAAGAGGGTGCTAAGAATCCCCGGAGTCTAAACGAAAGCCATCACCAGAAAACCACGAAAACCACAAAACTATGGATAGGAACTCAAAACATAAAAACATTACGAGTACAAGACCGCATAACAGAACTAGAAAACGAATTGGAAACAATTAACTGGGATATAATAGGTCTCAGTGAAACAAAAAGAAAAGGAGAAACATGGTTAACACTAAATTCCGGCAAAATACTAGTAAACAAAGGAAAAGACGGCGAAAGTTTGAATGGAGTAGGCTTTATAATTCGGAAGATACATGCACATCGCATACAAAACTTTACAGCCATATCAGATCGTGTAGCATATATAATATTCCAACTGAACAAAACAAGTGTATTAAAAATAATTCAAATATATGCTCCTACAACATCTCATGAAGAAGAAGAAATAGAAGAGTTTTACGAATCGCCTTAAACGAACCTGTCAAAGGAAAAAAACAATACAGTATACTCATGGGAGATTTTAATGCAAAATTCGGTGTAGAGGAAACAGAAGAGGAATATTGGGGAAAACATGGATTAGGACATCGAAACGAAAGAGGGGACAAATTAATTGAATTCTTAAATGAAAATAAATTATATGCAATGAATACATTCTTCAAGAAAAAACCAAATAGACGATGGACCTGGATAAGTCCGAATGGCAAAGTAAAAAATGAAATTGATTTCATTCTAAGTAACAATAAAAACATCATTCATGACGTATCTACCTTAAATCGTTTCGATGTAGGAAGCGACCATCGACTCGTAAGAGCGAAAGTAATAATTAACACAAAGATGGAACGCCTAAAAAGATTTAAAAAGAATGACACCGATATTAAAATACAGGACATAGAAAACAAGAAGGAGGAATATCAACAAGCAGTCGAAAATAAACTAAACGATCTCGAACAACGAAATAATGATAATAAAATTGAAACATTGCACAAGGAAATCTTAGATGCTATCTCCCATGGGACCAAAATAACAAAAATAGAAAAAAAAAAGTAAATGGAAAATTCCCAACTCAAAACGAAATACAACAACTTTTAAGAGAAAGAAGACAACTAATTAGTGAAAATAAAAGAAATGCAACAGAATACGGCAACTTATGTAAAACTATTAGACGAAAAATCAAAGAAAACAGAATCAAAAGACAAGAAGAGAAAATAAATAAAATAATTCAGCAAAATGGAGCAATGAAGGTACTACGACCAACATTCGGGAAAAACAAATATGTGCATTACGAAACAGAAATGGGGACATAATAAGAGATAAAGATGAAATACTAAAAATAGTACAGGAATTCTATAAAGAACTATATGAATCGAAAGTAATAAGAATCGAAAACACCCAAGAACCCCGTAAAGAAACTGCCAAAATCCAAAATGTTGGTTCTGAAGAATTGCCCGATATAGAAGAATACGAACTAGAGAACGCACTAAAGCAAATGAAAGCAAATAAATTACCTGGCGTCGTAATAGAACTGATCAAATGGGGGGGACAAAAATTAAAACGAAAAATAGTAAATATGCTAAACAAATGTCTGATCCAAGCAGCTACACCGCGAGATTGGAACGATTCCATTGTTATTCTTCTACACAAAGAAGGAGATCACACGCGATTAGAGAATTACAGACCGATAAGTTTGTTATCAGTATTATACAAGCTAATGACAAAAATAATAACAAATCGATTAACCATCAAACTGGACGCATGCCAATCAGAAACTCAAGCCGGATTTAGAAAAGGCTATGGAACCAGAGATCACCTATTTACAATGAAACTATTAATTGAAAAAACCAATGAATATAACATACCTCTTTACCTGGCTTTCATAGACTTTGAAAAGGCCTTCGACTCGGTAGAAACATGGGCAATTACAGAAGCACTTAAAACGGTGGAATTGACCAAAGATACATAAATCTTTGAACAACATCAGCAATAAAACTACTGCTACCTACAAATTACACGATGAAACAAACCGGTTGAGTTAAAACGCGGGGTTCGGCAAGGCGGTTGTCTGTCTCCTAAACTGTTCACGCTAGTGTTAGAAGATATGTTTCGAAAAATTAAATGGGAAAACTATGGGTAAACATAAATGGCAGAAAAATAAACCACCTACTGTATGCAGATGATATCGTTATCATTGCTACGAACCAAAACGACCTACAGTATGTGGTACAAGACTTAAAACAACAAGCAGAAAAGATCGGTCTGAAAATGAATTTAAACAAAACAAAAACAATGATGCCAGAACATCAGGACATAGACGAAACATTAAAAGTTGGAAATGTAACGATTGAAAATGTTAGTGAATACATATACTTAGGACAAACACTCAGGATTGACCGTGACAGCCAAATAACAGAAATCAAAAGAAGATCTCGATTAACATGGATAGCCTATGGTAAACTTAGTTTTATTTTGAACTCCAAAAATATTGCCCAACATCTTAAGACGAAAGTTTTTGATAAATGCATCTTACCTGTAATGACCTACGAAAGCGAAAACTGGACCCTAACAAAAACCCACTTGCACAAATTAACAGCCACTCAAAGAGCAATTGAACGAAAAATGCTAGGCATATCACTACGTGACAGAAAAACTAATGTATGGATTAGGGAGAAAACAAAAGTGACAAATGTTATTGAAGCAATAGCAAATCTGAAATGGACACCTTGCCAGAACACAAGAAACTAGATGGACAAAAACAATGCTTCAGTGGCGGCCGTGGGAATATAGAAGAAACAGAGGAAGACCACCCAATAGATGGTACAACGATATAAAAAAAGTGGCCGGATTGAAATGGATACAGGAAGCTCAAAATAGGACCAAGTGGAAGTCAATGAAGGAGGCCTTCGTCCAGTTATGGACCGAAAGGGGCTAAGAAGAAGAAGAAGAATTTTATTTTTATGTAAATTTAACAACAAGGATTGTTAAGTAGTAAATATCAGTAATACTTTCTTGCGTATGTTGGGTAAAATATTTGGCAATAACAAGCACATCATATATTTGAATTCAACTACAACAAGCAACCAAACTAAATGAAAAATGTGTACAAAAATATATAAAGTAATAACTTAATGTACGGTTTGGTAGTTAATCAATAAAACCTGTTTTGGCAGCAATAGTTATAAAACTGAATTTACTGTTGTAAAAAGATACGCACTACAAATTAAATAAGTTTATTGCGTTCTGTTTTAATATTTATAACCTCTATATTTTTAGTAGTAGTTGCTTAGGACAGTTATCAGTTTTCTTACCTGGTGTTAGATACTTAAACCTATCTGAACTTTTATTGTTATAAAAATATATGTACTAGACTTTCCAAATTCCCGCTAACAAAATCTGCAGACATTGTTCTATGCGCTTTGCTGGTAAACCTGTAAATAGTCTTAGTTTATTACGAACATGGTATTGAAGGATTACACTAATATATTTACAGATCTCCTTCTAGCAGGTTTATCAGCTTTTTGCGTTTTTTTTTTATTTTGTGTATCATAGCATTTGATTATAACTAGTACGAGTGTAACCTAGCTATCCGAATAAGTAAATATTTTTTCAATATCTACGTTTAACTTTTTTATACATGGATTACTTTTTGAAGTACTTTAATGTATTTAACAAGAATTATCTGGGTCATACTCCTGAACCATTTTAATTCTTATAAGAAATTAGGTATAAGTTGAGACGTATGTGTATGGCAAGTGAGTCTTATATTCAAGTAGTAGGTTATAAATTATATCATACAATCTGTTCAGATGATCAAGCTAAAAACGGTAGTGTAGTTTTAGTTAGAGAATCAAACAATAATTTTTGAAAATGTCGTCCACAAATTACAGTAGTAATAAAATCTACAAAACAAAAGCTAAGTTTTAGTGTTATTTATTATTTATTCAGACATAGTCTTAAAAAATATTATCTAACACTATCCAACACTCTGGAGAGAAATCCATTATTAGAAATTTTAACTCTAAGCGTGTAGATTGGGAATCCAGATTAACTACAATTATAAGGAGGAAGCTGACAAAAATTATTCGATAATTTATGGGCAATTATTATTCTGCAGGTAAGCTCGCATATTAAATCCTAATAATATTACCGACTTGTTATGTGGGCGTTTCAAATCAACTCTCCTAACGTAGCGCGCGGGCGCTAAAACACTCACTTTTCAGCTCACGATTGCGGGCATTGTAAAGCACTTGAAAAAAATAATGAAAACATAGAATTGATGCATTTTTTCCTCAGCTTTCCGATAGTGTAATCGAAACAACACAAAACGTGTTTTTTTAACCTACGAACCAACATACTGGCCCACTGATCCGAAGAAAAAACCGGGCCTACTCGACTTCTTCGTAACGAAAGGCATAGCGCCAGAGTACCTCACAATTGCATCCTGCTGGGATCTATCCTCAGATCACTCACCTGTTATTGCTACAGTAAATAGTTTCATAACCAACAAAACTCCCACGCCAAAGCTCCATAATAAAAACACTGATTGGGATTACTTCAGGGCATTAATGAAAAACCAAATAGATCTAAAGATACCACTAAAAACCATTGAGGATTTAGAATCAGCTGTAGCAAATTTCAACAGACTAGTACAGAAATCTGCAAGGAAGCCACTCCAGAAATTCCCATCAAAAGAGTCAAGGAACAATGCCCCATAGCAATAAAAAAAAATAGCCGAAAAGAGAAGGTTGAGAAGAGTATGGCAGTTTTCACAATTACCTTCAGATAAAAGTCGTTAGAACCAAGCGTCCAACGAGCTAAAAGAACAATTCAGAAGCCGTAAGAACATTTCATTTCAAGATTACCTTGCTAACCTGGACGCCACACCTGTTTCAGATTACTCACTATGGACAGCAACCAAAAATATCAAGCGTCAACACCAGCCCATTCCGCCCATTCAAAAAGAAGATGGAACTTGGGCAAGATCTGATAAACAAAAGGCAGAAGTATTTGCTGCGTGCCTTGAATCAGTCTTTCAACCTTTACCTTCAACTGAAACCACTGAAGAGGAAGCAGAGATAAAGACAACACTTGATGCACCATACAAGATGTCACCGCTACCAAAACTAGCTACAGGCTCTGAAACAAATGAAGTAATTAATTATAACATAAACCCAAAAAAATCACTAGGCATTGACCTTATAACCGGATACCTTATCAAGCAAAACCTTATCCTAGCAATGGCCTAGTTATGTTAACTATGATCTACAACGCAATTTTAAGGTTAGGCCACGTACTGACTCAATGGAAAGTAGCACAAGTGATATTAATACCTAAACACGGAAAGCCAGAAAATGCTACTTCCTCTTATAGACCAATAAGTTTATTGTCACAATTAGGCAAACTATTTGAGAAATTACTTGCTAAGAGGCTAGAGCCGATTATTGAAGACATGTGACTTATTCCGGATCACCAATTTGGTTTTCGCAAGGGCCACTCTACGATAGAACAAGTCCACAGGATTGTTGACGTCATAAATCAAGCTTTCGAAGACAAGCAGAATTGCACTGCCGCATTTTTAGACGACAGCCAAGCCTTCGATAGAATATGGCATGACGGGCTCCTATTCAAATTAAAGAAATCATTTCCACACTGCTACTTTGTCATTCTCAAATCCTTTTTATCAGACAGGTTCTTCCAAGTCAAACATGGTCAAGAAATTACAGACCGGTATCCAATAAAATCAGGCGTTCCCCAAGGCATACTAAGTCTCATGCTCTACCTGCTATTTACAGCGGATATAACCATTCTACCACCGCTATTTTTGCCGACGACAAAGCAATCTAGTTAAACATGAGGACCCAACAATCGCAGCTACGCTCCTCCAGCGGGACTTATACGATATAGAAAAATGGATGCAAAAATGGAGAGTCCAAATCAACAACAAAAAATCCGTACATATCACATTCACACAACGTAGAAGGATCACCCCACCAGTTTTTATAAATAACGCTCCACACCAGCAGGTTCAAGAAGTTAAATACCTAGGACTACATCTGGACAGAGGATTAACGTGGAAAAGTCATATATGGATAAAACGGAAACAACTGGGCTTCAAATTCCGTAAGCACTACTGGCTGCTAGGCCGCCAGTCCAAACTATCAACAGCAAACAAACTGCTAGTTTATAAAATTGCTTTTAAACCTATATGATATTACGGACTTCAGCTCTGGGGAACTGCCGCCTCTTCCTCGTTACAGTCTATAGAAAGATTTCAAAACAAAGTGCTTCGTGTTATATGTGATGCGCCCTATTTTGTCAGAAACATCGACATCCTAAGTGACTTAAAAGTAAACTTATTTAATTAGACTATCCAACCATCAAACGCCTATGCAGTCAATCTGCTTGACAATAGTGAACAAACACATAGGTTAAAACGGTTTAAACCTTTAGATTTTCCTCACAGATTTTAATGACTTTGTCTTGTTGCAACTTAAAACCGCTGTACCTTAGCAAGTAAATACAGAGAGGTATTCGTTGGAATACTCTCAGATGCTATTAGTCACGCCCTATTGATATTATTTAAGTGACCCTGTATTTACTTATTGTATGTTATACAGATTGTAAATAGTAATAAACTAAATAAAAAAAAGAAGGGCATTTTTAATATTTTTTTAATAGCACCAATCGAAAGAGCAGGATTTTTTACATCGGCGTAGGAATTTCCAGAATACTGTTGTTGCCGCGCGGCTGCGCGCCCCCGCCGTCGGGACGACCCGGCCTGTCTCGACGCCGCGCACTTAACGTTTTTGTTACTTGTAAATGATTTTTACTAATATATTTAGCCAAACTAAAATTTTTATTTACTTATTTACCTATTTACATTTATATGGAACATAACAATAACAATTCGTTATTTGTTTTTCTTTCTATTCCCAGCTAAAATGCAATGTGATGGCCTTAACAGCGTAGATTTTGTAAACCTAATTTTTATTATAATGCCGCAATCGTGAACTGAAAAATGAGTATTTGAGCGCCCGCGCGCTTCACTAGGAGAGTTGACGTGAAACAGCTTTTATCTTAAAAAAGGTATTTTTAGAAGTTGGAGAAAACTGTTAGTTGAAGTTATATTAGGCATCTATAATTTTAACACTAAGTAAAAATAATAAAAAACACTCCTATCCACTTTTGTTAACAAAACTACTGACTAGGAAAGTTTACAATTTTTTTTAAATAATATCAACCTCAATATTAACCTACAAGTGACTGAGCAACTAGAAAAATAAGCTGAAAACTTTATTGAGCACGTTTGGGCTAAGTGTTATAAAAACTCTAAGGAGAGTTATTCACATAACTGAAAGGGTTGAGATAAAAACTGGCCAAAGAAAAAGAAATGTTAAAGAAAGGTGGCACCAATTCAGATATACTTCTTCTTCTTCTTCTTTCTCATTTCCCATTTATGCCTCACGGCGTTGGGCCCCATATCCATTCCCTATAGGGTTTCCTCTCTCTTGCCATTCTTTTTACCTCCTTCATATTTTTTCAACTTTTCCTAGCCGATAGCCTTACATCGTCTTCTTATTGCATTCGGGGTCTGCCTTTAGTTCTTATTCCCTCTATTCTTGTCTCCATTATCAGTTTCGGGTATTTTTCGATGTCCATGCGGTGCACGTGTCCGTACCACTGTAATTGTTTGTTCTCAATTTCGTGGACAATTGGTATTGGTTCAGTTCCTCCCTTATGCTGTTGTTTCTTATCCTGTCCTTCTAGTCTTTCCCAGAACTCTGATGCAGTTATTTTTAACCTATGTTTATCGGTTATTGCCCATGTTTCTACTCCGTATCTCAGATTCGGGGTGAATATTGTTTTGAATAGGTGCATTTTTACCTTGGTGCTTATTTCTTCCTTTCCTATGATGGTGTTGTTTATCTGATAATAAATGTTATTAGCTTTGTTCATTCTATTGTTTATTTCGTTATCTATTCTTCCATCATCTTTTATATATGCTCCTAAGTATTCATATTTTTCAACATATTGTAGCTGAGTTCCATCCAGGAAAATGAGTTCTTCTATTTCTTCTCTGTTGTTTTTCTTGATATGTAGTATTTTACTTTCTTGTGTGTTTATTTCCATTCCCTTTTCCTCGAGGTTTCGTTTCCATATATTTATGTTGTGTTGTAGCTGTCTTGTGTGTGTTGCCATTACCAGGATGTCGTCCGCATAAATTAGGTCTTCTGTGTTTGTAGGATTCATATTGTAATACCCTAATCTTGATTTTCTAGTTTCATTTTTTGTTTTCCTTATTATACTGTTCATGTATACTATGAACAGCAAAGGGCTTAGGCTATCCCCTCGTTTTATACCTTTCCCCATGTTCAATTCCTTTGACTTTTCCCCATTTATTCTGACTATTCCTGTTGTTCTTTTATTCATGCTCTTTATTATTCTTGCCAATTTGGGGCTTGCTTGTAATTCTTCCAGGGCTTTCCATATTTGTTCTCTTGGCACCTGCTCGAAAGCGGCTTTTAGATCCAGAAATGCTAGAAACAGGTCTCTGTTCTTGTCTATCATTTTGCTGATGATTAGCTATTTGACAAAATTATCTTAAAAAAAAGCTTAAAAACTACAAAACAAAATCAATAAAATTCAAATAGTAATTAGTAAATTTATAATTGCAGGATGCGACACCAGATGAAGAAACGGACTACTCTTTTTGGAAAGCAACTAGAAAAATCAGAAGACCTATTACATCTACACTCCTAGTCAGAAGAGATAGGGGACCATGATTTAAGGATAGTAAACAGAAATCTGATATATGTGCTTAATATTTGACTGGCACTCTTACAACCAATCAAATAGACAAATAAAATATAATTCCTGTCACTGATAACCATTTTTCGGAAGATATCATTCTAGTCACTAAAATAAAGGCAGCCAAGTATCTTAAAAACAAGCCTTAACCCAGAGAAAGACTAGGTTTCAATTTCATTTCCGATAAAATATTAAAACAACTACTTGAAAAATTATCGTTAGAGAGTTGCAGAAATAATATTATTGCCTAATAAATCACTTAACGACATGAACTCTTATAGATCCTCTTGCCTATAATTTTAAAGTTACTTAACAAATTAAAGCCTCTGATAGAAAATAACAAATTATACCAGATTTTTAGTATAGCTTTAAACAGAAATACTCAGAAATTTAGAAAGAGTATATTATCGAATAGCTACTCAGGGAAAACTAATTCGCTACGCGAAATTTCTTGATATTTTCCAAATATTTAACAAGCTTTGGTATGAAGGGTTAATGCGCTAATTTTGAAGGAATTTGTAAAAATTTCAAATTGTTTATGTTTGATAGGCTTTTAAGAATCAAACAAGAAGACGAATATCGCAACCTAAAAGAAATAAAAGCAAGAGTACCTCAAGGAAGTGTTTTTAGATCCGTCCTTATCTTCTTATATACCAATGATTTACCAATTACCAACATTAGGTAACAACAATAGCGACATACTACTGCTATGTATTAGCGATGCAATTCTACACTATAAAATCAATGACACTTGGCGCAAAGCTAGATTAAAAAACACTTGTGAAGAAGAAAAGCGAACCTTGGTTTGAAATAGAAACAACATTAACTTTTTAACAACAATTTTAAATTGGCGATATAGAATAAATACTAATTTATAATCAGATCCCGAAACCATTGTGGCTATACGACATTTATCTCTACCGCTGCGCTAGCACTAGTGATATTAACATCAAATCAATTCAGACATTTTAGAATAAAATGTTACGTAACATAGTAGGATGGTTTGGTAGTATGTTTGTAACACATATATTTATCAAGACTTTAGATTTTTACGTTAATGCAAAAACTCGTCGGCTACTGGACAATCAAGGCATGTCAGAAAATTAAAGAGGATCAAACCATTCAATTTAGTATGGTGTATTGTGTTTAATAGCAGAGCACAGTGATTAGTATACAGTAATTAAAAGGGTCTATAAAACCTTAGTAGATTGACTTTAGCTGAGAAGTGTTTAATTTCAAAAAGTATTAAAATAAAACTAATGATCAGTCTTTTAGACTAATTTCAATGGCTAAACATGAGCAAGTGCAGTATGTCAAACAAATTATTGGTTTATTGACTACTGGAAGCGTGCTGAGATAGTTAATGACATTACAATCCCGTCTGTGTGTGTCTATCATCACGATAACTCAAAAACCAAAGTTTTGATTGACACCAAATTTGGTACACAAATACTTCAGACCAAAACAAAGCATGAATTCGATTTTCAGCCAAATCGGGACACGAAAATCGTTAATTACTCACCCACGCATAACTAAGTGTTAGTTAAAGCTTTCTGTAGTTGTAAATTTGGGTTTATACCCTTTTCGTTAATTTTTTAAAAATTGCTACAGTTTTCTTGCTTTTAAAATTAAATACTAACAAAAAACTGACATAACACAGTACTATTTTGATGTATAATACAATATGTTACAATACCGTTTATATATAGAGAATCAAAATTATCACGAAAATATTAGCAATATAAGGCCTGAAAGATAAAGCTGGTAATATTACTAATAGAAGAATCTATTAAAGAATGTACACCTAAACTGTCTGATAACTTCACAGGTATTGAAAATTATATAACAGAATAATATGATCAATAACTGCATACGACGAAGCAAATGTCAAAAGATCTCATTTTCGCAACAACAAAGAAAGGGGTGAATAGAATATTAATAATGAGTCAAGTGTAATCATTTATTTTTGATTTCTGGTTTTAAACAGTCAAAGTAATTTAACTTTTAAAGTTTTTCTCTTCAATTTTCTCCAAACCAGCAAAAGGCTTTATTTAATTCACAACAAAATTACCAAATTATTTGTTATCGCAGTTATCACAATAGATGCAATAATGCATCAAATCTTTTTATATACAAGTCTTGTAGTTAAAATAAAAATATCTATGAGCATAGAAATATAGATGCGGTCGGTAATTCCGCTTCAATACTAGAATTATTTGTTAATATTAATTGTTATAAAAATAAAGTACAAAACGTCTAATATTTGTTATTAATGCTAATATTTTATGTTTCAAGTAACAAGACTGCCTTTAGAAAACCTTTGAAATAGTTAAATGAATTATATATACCTCAGTAATATATTTTTAGTGGAAAATGCAAAGATTTATAAAATATTAACGTTTTAAATTTTCTATTGCTGGAAAAATTACTTGGGACTTGAAAATTTATTTAGTAAGTAAAGTATTATCTTAAAAACAGTATTATCGGCTTATAGAACTACATTATGTGGCCAAAACTGTTCGATCACCCGTCCAAAGATATGGATTTAACTGTTGTGCGTACTGCAACATCATACAACAAGATAAAAGTAGCATATGTAAGTGATAAACGTACGTTAAACAGACAATAAGTAAGTATGCAGAGTAATATTGAAAGCAACAGCATCATTGAGTGTTATCGTTACAATATATTTGGTAATACATCGGCCTTGCTGCATATGTTTAAAATTATGTCAGTATAAAATGGAGACATCTGTGATGTAAAACAACTATAAAACGAAGTGGTAGGTTGGATAAACTTAATGTTGTAACCGTCAACCTCTGAAGGGGATAGTGACGATAAATTAGATGTTCTCTGTGACTACAATCGCTTGGGTTTTTACAGTACTTATAATGTCATAAAACTGTTTATCAGGAGCTAAAACATAAGTTTTCACGATTGTGCGGCCGTTTGCAAGCTAAATATCTTCTTCTTTCTCCCTTCACTCCTATGGAGCATACGGCATCCATTTGGGATGTTTCAGAAGCTAGTAGGTTGTTGATAGCAAGGTCGCTACTCCTGCGTATCGGTATCGGTGGTGGGTTCGTGTATTAATTATTCCACCAAGTTCTTCCATTTTTGTCTATCTTTTGCTATATTTTTGATTTCTCCCCATGTTTTATTGCTCTTCTCCATCTCCTTTTGAATACTCCTTTTCCATGTATCCAATGGTCTGCCTGGCTTTCTTCTTACACTTCCACAATAATCTAAAGCTTGCCTTGGTATGCTATTGCTTGGTTTCCGAAGCATATGTCCGATCCATTTCCATTTGCGTCTTTTTATAGTTTTTTCTATTTGTTCTTCTCCTGTTTTCCTCCATAGTTCTTCATTGGTAATTCTATCTGGCCAAAATATGCCGCATATAATTCGCAAACATTTATTTATAAATACCTGGATCTTTTTCATATGTGTGTTTGTCGTTTTCCATGTTTCTGAGCCATATAGGAGAATGCTTTTTATATTTCATCTGAATATTTTTAACTTTGTTTGAAGTGTGATGTTTTTCGATGCCCATGTCTTATTTAAAGTATTAAATGAATTGCGTGCTAAGCCAATTCTCCTAACCACATCTCTCTCTGTTCCTCCTTTTGGACTCAGAATGCTGCCACGATAGCAAAACTCTTCTGTTTCCTGTATCTTTTTTCCCTCTATGAGTACACTATTTTCTTTGTTTGGGTTTTTGTCAGTAATTTTGTTTTTTCTGTATTTATACGTAGCCCTACTTGTTTTGCTATGCTGTCTAATTTATTCGCTTTCCTTTGCATATGTTGTTTATTTGTAGATAGAATACTTATGTCGTCTGCAAATTCTAAGTCTTCTAGTTTCGTAGAAATTCCCCAATTTATTCCTGTCTGATCATTTATAGTATTCCTCATCACCCAGTCAATTATGATAAGGAAAAGCAGTGGTGATAGTATGCAACCCTGCCGCACTCCTGTCTCTATATTTATAGGTTGTAATAACTCTCCGTTATGCTCAATTCTTGCTGTATAGTTATTATATAAGGTTTTTATTACTCTTAAATATTTGTTCGGGATTCCATATTGCTCCAAGATGTGCCACATTTTTGTCTGTTCACTGAGTCAAACGCTTTATAGAAATCGATGAATGTTATGTATATATCTTCATTCATCTCGGTAGCTTGTTCGAGTATTATTCTAAGTGTGCATATATGGTCCGTGCATGATTTTTTTTTTCTGTACCCAGCTTGATTTTCCTCACTTTTTCTTCAATTGCAGTCTTCATTCTTTCTAACATTATTTTTGTGAGGATTTTACTTGCTACACATAATAATGTAATTGGCCTCAGTTTTCGCAATTTGTTAAGTTTCCTTTCTTTGGTAATTTAATAATTATTCCTTGTAGCCATTCATTGGGAATTTGTGTTTCTTCCATATTTTATTTATTAGTATGTGTAGTACTTCTACTGACAAGTCCACGTGTGCTTTTATAAGTTCTGCATTTATGTAATCTATACCCGCAGCTTTACCATTTTTCAAAGTTTTAATTGCCTGTCTTATTTCGTCTTTCGTAAAATTCTCTTCATCAACGTTAAGTTTTTCTACTGCTTCTATTGGTTCTAATGTTCCTTTTCTTGCGTTTTCAATTTGTAAATTTCTCTAAAATGTTCTATCCATCTTTCTTGTATTTCTTTTTGCGTTTTATATATTTCCCCGTTTTTTCCAGCTAATCTTGCTGATTGCACATATTTTCTTCCTCCTAATTCTTTTGTAATGTTAAATAATTCTGTAATGTTATTTTTTCTTGCTGCTTCTTCAGCTTTAATCGCTAAATTTTCTATATATTGTCTTTTATCATTCCTTGCGCTTCTCTTGACTTCAGTTTGCTTTTTTCTGTATTCCTTCTGTAGTGTTTCTTTTAGTGCTTCATTAGCTGTAGACAAAATTTTTAGTTTGGTATGTTTTCTTTAATTTTTTCTTTTGTCTCTGTACTTAACCATTTCTGATCTCTTGTGTTTTTATACCCTATTCCTGACATGGCTGCAGTTTTAATAGCAGACTTATATTTTTCCCATAGATTGTCTATATTTAGATGTTTTAAGTCGCTTATGTTCCCGATCTCCTTTTCTAAAGTATTCTGATATCTTAACAGTATATTTGGATGTTCTAGATTAGTAACGTTGTATTTCTTTCTTGTATTGATATTATGTGTGTAGTTTGCCTTGATGCTTATTTTTAGTTTTGCTCTAACCAACTCATGGTCTGATGCAACGTCTGCCCCTCTCATTGCTCTCACATCTTTCAATGAATTTTTCCATTTATTCTCGATTGTTATATGGTTAATTTGATTTCTATATGTATTTCCAGGTGCAGTCCATGTTGTTTTGTGAATATCTTTATGTCTAAATAAAGTTCCTCCTATTATAAGGCTGTTAGTTGAACAAAATTCTATGAGTCTTTCTCCATTATTGTTTATTGTTCCTATCCCATATTTTCCCATTGTATGTTCATTTCCTGTGTTGTCGCAACCTACTTTTGCATTCCAGTCACCAATAAGGATTTTTATGTCTCGTTTATATTTTTTCTGTAAGTTTTGGAATATTGCTTGGACTTGTTCATCTTTAATGTTTTCATCTTGAGTGTTCGTTGGTGCATATATATTCATGACTACTATATTTCAAAATTTTGCTCTAAATCGTCCCCATATTATTCTATCCGATGTACTTTCCCATTCTATTAGTGACTTATTTGCTTCTTTGTTTAGCATTAGGGCTACACCTCTTTCTTTATTTGCATCCAAATCTGGGTTACCTGAATACAGTATTGTGTTTCCATCTTGTAGTTTTATTTTCCCTGCCCCATTCCAGCGTGTTTCACTAATTCCTAGTATGCTTATTTTATACTTATTCATCTCAGTTGATACTTGGTATGTTGTACTCTCTTCGATCATTGTTCGCACATTCCAGCATCCAATATATATTTCCTTTCTTGTATTCATCTCATGGTATAATTCTTCACGTTTATTGCTTAATGTTTTATTTTCTTTACTTATTTTTATTTGGTTATCTTCTTGTTGCATTATGTTGTGCTTTTCTCTTTGAAATTCTTTGTATATTTGTAAACTCTTCACTTTTTTTATTACGGTGGTTTTTCGATTTTTGTCTATTCCAACAGTTTTGTAAATCTTTTCCTGTTACTATCATTTTCTTTGCTTTTTTTCTCTTTCTCTAGTTCCCCTTCTTCTCTTCTTTGTCCATAGTCATCGCTTTCAGTTGTCATCATTTTTGTTTCCGTCCAGTATTCAGTTTCTACTAGTTTTTTGAATCATGTCTCTTTCTTGTTGTTTTCGTTATGTTTTGCAGGGTTTCATTTAATAATTCTGCATCAGATACTTGCTTTCCAATTTTATTTGTATTTTTGTTCAACCGCTCATCTTTCTTCGTTGTTTCACTTCCATAGGGTACTAACATCGTCTGTGTCCAGTTAATCTTTTTTGGTATGGCTCCTTTTGGGGTTTTATCTCCTTCTTCATCTGTCGATCTTCCTCTTTCTTTTTCCTCATTCTTTTCTATCGCTTCCTCTACATCTATTTGATCTTCGATTTCTTCAGCGCTCCATTGTTCTCCGTTTATTATTAGCTTGTCTCCTATTATCAAAGCTTTCATAGCCCTTCTCCTGGCCTCTATCTTATGCGGTATTAATTTTTCTGGATCTCCTAGTCTTCTTATCTAGATCCTCTCTTACTGCTATCTTAGTTTCCTTTAAACCTGATGATTTTTCAATATTTCTATTTTCTTGAATCTTGTTGTAAGTCCCACTTTGATTGGTCTGTTTGCCTTTACTGTTCGCATCCCTATTCTTTTATGAAATCAATTTCTTGTTCTGTGATATTTACCCTATTCTTCCTATTACCTCGTTCAATATTTTTCTTTTAGCATCCACATATCTTCCCTTTCCTTCTCCGGGATTCCAAAATAATCAAATTGTTTTTCTTGCCTCGCTTTCTAATATTTCTATTTTCGAGTTCTGGATTCTTATAGTTTCTAGCTTTTAATTTTTCCACTTGATGTTTTGAAATTGTGCTTGCATCATCAATTGTCTTTTCCATAGTTATCAGTTAATTCATGATGTCCATTAGCGTTGGTTCTTTGCTTTCCGCCATTTTCCACGTATTATTTATTGTTATAAGATCGCTGTATTTGATTTTAAGTAAAAATTGTTTACTTCTAATGTCTTTTCCCTCATGTGCATAAAATTTTAATATACGCGGGTTTTAACTTTTATGCGTTGGTGTCTCTGTTTCGTCGCGCTTTCGGTGCTTTTGTTTATTTACGGAAAAACGTGTTTTGACAATTCTTGCTTTAGGAACTTTTGTTGGCGTTATTCCCGTCGCGCAGTCGTGATAACTGCCGCTCAAAGGAAAATCGCCTTTGTTTTATCTTCCACTTTATTTTCTTTAGGTATTTGTTTGTTTTGTCGCTAACTATCCTTTAATGTTATTTATTTAAACTAATCTATGATTTTTTATTTTTCGTCGTCCTGTATTTCACTCTACTTATTTAAGCCACTTATACCACTTTTCACTTATTCAAAAATCTAGGTTATATCACTGCATAACAACAAAGCAACCGATCAAACGGTTAATAACAAAAGCTGCTTATGCTAGTTCAAATCTCTTCGTCACTGAAGACTGTGGAATAATGGGAACAACTTCTGTAGAGTAATAAATCTCTACATTATTTAGTAATTAGCAGATACAAGAAAAACGCTTCTTATCTGAGTTTAATGCAGCAATAAGTTAAGGAGGTGAGGTATTATGATGTGGAGCTGTTTTTCGTCGTTAAGTCTAAGATTCTTACTAACTGTAGTCGTAAGGATAAACGTTGAGATGTATCTCAATATTTATGACAAATCTGTGATTTAACTTTCTGACTACCTCTTTTGTACCAATAAGATAATTTTTCTGACTACACAGCAAAGATTATACTGTCGCTATTTGAAGAAATCAGCGTTAAAAAACTCGCCATAGCCCCGATTTTAATCCCATTAAACACACCTGAAAACAAATGGAATGCAGATCACTTGACAGGTCAAATCGCCCATCTTCATTGGCTAAACTTATTGCAGCTCTTATAGCGACAGGGAAGGCAATTCCTAGGGACATATATCAAAAGCTGGTGAAAAGTCTTACCAGAGGAGAGAAGGTTATAATTTACCTACGTTAAAGGTGGATTGACATCTTATTAGTATTGTGTGTTTTTTTTTTGGATGTGGAGAACACTGTCTTCTGCGACAGTCGATTTGACAGTTCTCGGTTGTTTTGGGGTTAGTTTTGTTCGGCAATTCATCATAAATAGACTCACGCCAGAGCAGCGTTTACAAATTGCTCAAATTTATTTTGAAAAATATGGTTTAATTCTAATAAAACTCATTAGGAATTATGTGCATTTTATGGTGCTCATAATCGTCTATCGGAGCAATTAATTCGAGAAACTATGGATCGTTTCCGCAATACGTTTACTCTAAACGATAATACGCATCTCGTAAGACGTCGTACAGTGCGCACACAACAAGCGATTGACGGTGTGCAACGTAGTGTTGATGATGATCCAAATGCATCAATTAGTCATCGTGCTAACAATTAAAGTTATGTTCATCCACTTTATAAAAAAATTTGCGGAAATATCTTGGTTTACGTGCTTAAAAATATTAATTTGTACAGGAATTGAAGCCACACGATCAGCGTTTGCGCCGCACATTTGGTGAATGGGACGAAGAAAACATTGCCATTGATCCACAATTTCATTTGAAAATTTAACTGGCAACCTCGTTCGGGCGATTTGACGCCATTAGATTATGTTCTCTGGGGATATATAAAGTCGCATGTCTACGCCGATAAACCAGAAATAATTGAGCAATTGGAAGCTAACATTCGACACGTTGTTGGCGAAATACAGCCAGATTTACTGCGAAGAGTGTGTAAAAATTGGACCTCCAGATACACAACATATGAGTCTCTGATTTTACAACAGCCGGTATTCTGATACTTTGAGCGATGTATATGGTTAGGTCAATACATTACATGATATTAGTGTATTAATATATCTCCAGCAAACAAAATAATTAAAGTAAATACGCATTTGGTAGTAACACATCATTCAAATGAGGAAAATAATTCTTACGTTGTGAAGAAACCTAAGAATACACTATATACTATAGATAAATAAAACAAAAATTGTTAAAAGCGGTTGTGATTAATAAACTTAATAAATGCAAATGATTTAGTGACGTATTTTAGGAAAATGACTACAAGTCCACAATATACTTGAAAGTATAAAATTATTTTGACCTGATTACAGTAAGCGCAGTAGATCATTACAAAAATATAAACAATAAAAAATAGAAACAAATAAATTAAGGAAGAATGTGATAGAAAAATCAATAACTGATTGAAGAACAGAAAACAATGGATATCATAATAATAGTTTTCCGTAATAAGTCACGAAGGCTCTTTGGGGTTATAACAGGATAGGTCTAGAGCCTACGGTTCACAAGGGTAGTAACGTGGCTAGCGCTACGTACTCGACCGCCTATTATTATCCCAGAGTTTGACCTCCAGGTACTCATTTCTTGCAGCCTCAGTTGAGCTAAGCCGTAAAAATGGCAGTGATCGAATCGGCGAGAGCGGGATTTGAAACTGCAACTCTAAGTTTCACAGTCTAGTGACCTATCGACTAGACCACTACGTGGATTTAAATAATATCGTCTAATAGTATCATTCACATCGAGTTTTATTTGACGAAAAAAGTCTCAAAGCAGAACAGGAATAGTGGAAGGCTATGTAACATTTATTATAAAAATTATAAAACAATATAGCAAAAAAACTCTTTTCTGTATTAAAGTGCAAAGTAAATTTTTTATAACAGATAGTCTATTGAAATACATTTTGTTCACATATTTGTGTAGTACTTGCTATGCTACGTACGACGCTATTATTATCCAGATGTTTGACTCATTTTACTCATTTTATAAATTCTCAGGTGAGCAGCCGAATGGCAGGTGATGAAATCGGGCATCGAGACGGCTATGAACCGGCAACGCTAGGTGCACGGAAGGCTAAAAACGAAGCATCGCTGCCAACTTACGTGATTAGAATTATATTTACAGTCTTACATGAACTTAACCTACCTTGACGCAAACTATCAACGCTTAGACTAGACTAGTAAGCCTACCTAGCATTAATGTACAAGAACTTAACTACGACTTAATGTACGCGCTGAGACGGCAGCTGAGCTAAAGTCGCAAAGTGAAGTTTGGTCCGCGAGCTAGTGCAGCAGAATGTAGGGCCGGTGGCGGAACCAGGCAGCGAGTCAACAGGCGTATAGCGTACAGCTGGAAAGTCGTAGCAGGTCCTATATGCAGCAAGGCCGATGGCGGAGCCGGGTGAAAGCGAGCAGCGAGATCTGGGAAGACCGGCCGGATGGCGAGCACGGAATCTGGCCCAAAAGGGACGTCCAATGACTGATGGCTTCTTCTTAAGGGGCTGACGACTGAGAGAGAATTATTTACGGTGGCTCAGAATTAAAGGGCTCGCTACATCCAACTCTAGCTCAGGGTGAAGCTACGCTGAGCCCACTGGTACATAGAAGCTTGTCCTAGGACTTGGTGGACGCGCTGAGACGGTGCCTTTACGAGCTGATTGGAAAATACGCCGGCGTCCTTACCCTGGGTGGTAAATTCCGTGGCGGCTATGGTCGGTGGAGTTCGAGCCAACTCGAAACCGCTTGGCACGACGCAGAGCGGTAGGCCAACTACCCCAGTGTTGCACACGGCGGCACAAAGTCGGCCTCAGGTAACATTCCTTTGGGATTATAAATTTCAAAGAAGGGCCTTTGTGTTGCACGAAAAATTCCGGGTCAGGTAACATCAGCCCTGGCGAAATCGGGACCAGGTAACAATCTTTTATTTTAATTTGCAGAGTAGTTGAAAGTTCCCAATCCCATATTATTGGAAGCCATAACTACATAACTGTAAGTTTTTGTACTTCATACAACTTGCTACAAATATTGCAGTCGCGGCTCTTTTATAGCCTTTTTATAGGTAATTTTAATATGTCTATTATATTTTCAACGCCACATTTCGAATGTCTTTCTCCAAATACAATTTTGACCGTTTGTTTTATTTTACAATTGATATTGCGTGATCTCATTAATTAAATATATTATAATATTTGATCTAATACCGCTTTGGCACGAGTTAGTAACGTGAATATTAGAAATCATTTGAGAGCGGCATCAAAGAAAATATCGAAGAAAGTAACAAAGATAACAGACATTGATTGAAAAGTTTATAAAAGCTTTTGTGTTAGCAATCAAAAATTAACATTCATGGGCTCAATGTGATAACATAGGACCTGTAAAATCAGAACAATCCATGGCTATGGTAACTCTTCCAGCGAGGAGTTCACCTACTTCATTTGAGATCAATAGGCCAACATATTTTGTAAGTCTACTGGCATACGTGTTAGTAGAATGGTTGTATTAGTGGACTTGACAGTGAATCACTAGTCGGATATGATGATTTGCGCTACGCTCTTGTATACAGTTTGGACGAACGGAATATTTGAGGTATTGTATAGACGTTATTCGTTGACATAAGTGCGTCAGTATCGCCATAAGACTTGCATTGCTGAGTTGATATATCTATTGACTTACTGGCGCATCCCCATAATTATGCCGTACAGTTCCAGATAGGTTGATTATTACCTTATAAATCAAGATTTCATTTCTAGTGACAACGATTTCCTCCAATCAGTCCAATTTAGGTTCCTGTAAATCGTAAGTCAATGTTTCTTCGTTCTTTAGAAATGATCGCTTCCAGTAAGTTTGATCGAGGTGATTCCTAAATAACGTACTGAAGGTGATGCATGTTATCTGATGCTAACTGGTGGACAATGGCCCTTTTAGCGTAAATGTTACTTGAGTTGCATTTACTCATTGATTTTTATGTGCAACATCTGTTTACCACATCTTGTACAAGATATTAGCCGTGATGATTGTGCATATGAAGATGCAGTTATTGGATACATTCATGGCAAGGATATTGTATCGTCCGCGAAGGTTGCGATTGAAGATGATTAGTAAAAGTAGTAATCTGATGTGTACAGAAGGTAAAGCACGGGACCCAAACACGCTGTGGAACTCAGCCTTGATTGGAAAATTGTTTGAAATTCTCCATTTACTTTAGTGGAATTGACGATCAGTTAAGTAGGATGTTAAGAATTCATAATAAGACAAGAAATGGCTTGTTTAATTTTGTAAAGTAGACCATCATGCCAAACATATCAAAAGCCATGCTTATATGCAAGAAGCATACGGATGTGCAATATTGTTTCGCATCTAAGTCCGATGGATTTGTTTATTGTTGTACAACATGATGGCACTGCTGGATTGTGGAATGGGAATGACGAAACGAACTGGTGGTTTGTTGAATACATCCAGGATGACTGATTCTGGAGTAGAGTATTCTAGAAGTTTGGAAATAAGTAGGAGACTTATCAGCGTCATGTATGAAGAAACATTTTGTGAGTTTTACCAGGTTTAGATATTAATATTACTGCCACTTTTAGCTGATAGGCCAGTAGTGTATACGAAGTATTCCATTAAATTTTTATTGTAAATAGGAGTAAATACGCTTCAGAAGTTCTTGTTAATTTTGGAGTTACTTGAATCAGAGTAAAACCAGGTATTTTTGGTATTTTAAACGTAGTTGATTTCTTTTTGAATTTTTAGGCCATAGTTCTAAATATCAGTACTTTCCACATGGATTTAGAATATCTGCTAACATTCTCTGTGAAGGTACAGCATTTTGAAGTAAATTCCAGCTAGAGTTACAGCAAACTACGTCGGCCTTTGCTAATTGTTGTATTTCTAGTCCAATTCCCTGTTAGAATATCAATGATTAAGTTGCGTTGCGATTATTGCAGAGCTTATATTGGTTTCAAATAGAATTGTCATATTGAGATTAGTAACGTAATCCTAACATGACTTGTCTTGGTTTCTTTAATCTTAGTTTTGAGTTTGTTGCTTAGTTGATTGCTTAAATAGTTTTGTAACACTGGTCCGACATGAACCGATGCCATTTTGCTCTGAGCTTTTTTTTCTTTGATCAGTTTTTAATTTCAAGTGAGATGTTGAAATTCTTCGTTCAATTTGTGTTGCACGGCTTCTTGTTGTAGGAGGAAATTAGTGTATAGGCTTCCTAAATTCAACAGTATTCTTAAGTACTTTTAGATCTACAGTTTCATTGAGTATGGCTTTATAGACTTTCAGTCAGTTCCTTGAGTTGTGTAATCTGGTATAATTTTAACATTTACTACTGATGTGGCAATTGTTGCAATTAAGGCGTGTGATCCAAAAGATAAGATATATTCGGTTCTATATCCATATAGGAACGAGCAATTCCATTTGTTACAAAGAAATCCACAAATCTGGTGTTTTGTTTAAATCAGTCAGCAATAGGTCGGATGCCCGTGATAGGAATGTATACTTTTTACTTGTATTGGTTTTAGCCATTTTGTTTCCTTTAGTAGTGGTTAGTGATCCCATAGAGTGTTCTTGGAGTTATTAATACACCTTGGATTAATTTTGGACCAAGGGTTCTGAAGTAGTCTGTAAAGTTTTCTTTTAGGTTAGAAGTGGCAGTGAAACTGCCGAGATTGTTATGTTGTATGGTAGTGCTGTGACCTTGATTGATGTAGCTTGGTAGCCATTCGTAGCCCAGTAGTTCATGATGTTCAATTGATTCCTTTATTAAAATTATTGCCAGCATGTGTTGTCAGGATGATTGGTGTGGTAAAATTTGTAATTTGGTCATCCTAAAGTATGATCTATCAGTGAGGTGGGTTTCCTAATTAAAATTGTCTATTTGGTGTGTAAAAAATTTTACTTCTTCCTTATGTTGCATTAAACCGTTTGAGTTCCATAGAGCTATTCTAAGTGCTTTAGCCATTATTCCTTTCCTATTAGAATTGTAAGCATGTTCAAAACCATGCTGTTTTGTTGTATTAGTTGTTGGAACATGTTTTTAAATTCATCTAGGAATTTTCCCAGTACTGAGTTGATATTTGTGGTATCATCGTTGTACTGCGTTTGGGGGGCATTAATTGTATTATTCTTGAGTGCATTGGCATAGCTAGTTTTGGGACGTGTTGGGTTAGAAGATGCGGGCAAAAAGTCTTAACAGCATTGTTAGAGACTAGAGTGTTTTTATAGAGACGACGGTAGTATTCACAGCCTTTATAATTTGCGGGATGTGCACCCCCACATAGAGCACACGTAGCTGGAGTGTCCTTGCTTTTTTTGCAGATTATAATGCTGTGAGGGCCACCACATTTAACGCAGACGAATGGACGGTTACAATTAGTTTTGGAGTGGCCATACAACTGGCATCTCATGCACTGAATAATAATTATTTCTTCTGGGTGGTTCCATTTGTACTACACTGTTTAATAAGTGGCGTATTTTATAAATGCCTTTATTGTTGCTTGCTGGTTCAAGGTCAACAAAAAACATATTTAGAGGAATTTTCAATTTGCCTTTGTCTGACATTAACGATATTTATGAGTTTGTGGCCTAAATTTGTGATTACATTTTTAACTTCTTGGGTGTCTATAGAGTGATGTAAATATTTTAACACAATTCTCTATCTTCCTTAGGTTGATAGGTATGATGTATTATTTTAGATTCTAACATGAACTTTACCATTTTTCTGTACGTATCCGAACTATTACAGTTAATTTTAACAGTATCGTTGGCTAAGCTTCTAGTAGTATACTGTTCTTCTACAAGATCAGTTAATTTCTTCTTCATCTCAGGAAAATTAGCCACTCCATAAACAAAAACAGGGGGACGTTTTGGAATATCCTCTTGAGTGTTGTTTGTATTTAAGGGTTCGTCTTTGTCTGTATTTAGAATGTCATATCTATTATACTAGTTAGTTTCTTCCACTACAGGTTGCTTGGTTGGGAAATTTCTTCTTTTACGTTTAATGCCTTTCACCACCTGCCATGGGTTTTCAGTAGTTGGATTATCAGTCTCCTCATCACTCATAGATAGCATTCTTTCAAGCAGAGGATATTTTTTAAGCGATTGTTGATTTGAAGCTTGTTGCATTTGTTACTGCTGTTGTTGTGAATTTTGAATTTGCATATGTATTTGAGATTGTTCCTGATTCTGTGAAAAGTATGTAGTATTTATAGGCATTGAGTTATTCGCTGACTGTGATAGATATAACTATGGCATTGCTGAATTTACTATTGGGGAACACTGCGTAAAATTTGGTGACGGCACAGTTCGATAATTATTGTTTACAAAACCAGGGCCGTTTCCCGTTGGCAACATTTTATTATTTGGTTCAATGTACTAGTCTGATAAGAAGTTAAATTGTACGTACTTGAATACACTTAGCAGGCGATGACCGACCTCGCGGACAGCCTTTTATCGCGAATGGCACGGGCAGCGTCGAACGCCTCGAGCACCAATATTTCGGAGCGCACAAAACATACGTCCACAGCTTTCGAAATATAAGCCCGGAATGATTGAAAAAGTGGCGCAGTTAAAGTGAAAATAAGTGGAACATGTTGCCAGACAGGATCCATAAAGATGATTACTAAAATTAGTACACTGGAGATCCAGAGAAACAAAAAGAAGTGTAATCAAATCACAACTACAATAGTAGGAATAGTATGAATGATGTAAAATAATAATAGACAAGAAATAGTTTTTTGAGTCGTACAGGACAGAAACATATCAAAAAGAGTAAGAGAGGCATACATCTAGCAGTAGACCGCACTAAGCCGATGATGATGATGAACAAGGGCCGTCAAGAGATAGGTGTTTTGTTGTTATTTTTTGGATGATAATCATAGATCAATTCTAACAAATCGGTAAAATAAGCTTTGCACTGCTTCAGTTATGCTGATCATTTTGTAGTTTTTACGAGAATCATTATCACATTGAACCATTGTATACATTACGCCAAAATTTTTATTTAAACATAGAAATACGCCGAAATTTCTGACTGGTATAATTTAAACTGCCAAAACCCGAGTAAAACCAATTTTTCTTGTAATTTTCGTAGTTTGTTTTTTTTTATTTTAGGACATGTCTAATATAGACGTAGTGGTTTAGAGTTTCTAGTTTCTCATTATATATTTCTAAGTTAACGTTAATAGGGTTTACAACTTTAGTTTTGCTAATGTTTATTTTTAGTATAATCTCTCTAGAAGCATGTTGCAGTTCTGCGATTATTATTAATATTTGTTTAATATCATTGCTAAAAAGCACGACATCGTCTGCATAATACTTAATAGTTCTTCATTTTCTTACAAGGAACACTTCCCATACGATACACTCCGATTTCAATGAAACTTTTATCATTGCAAGAGCTTTTAAAGCTTGAAACGTTTTTCAATAACTGAGCGTATAAAAATTTAACTTTTTATAGGTTTATTTCTTATAAGTGTAGAATCAGCTACTTTTTTTTGGGAAGATTTTGGTAGAAAATTAATTTAGGCATACATATACATATAGATTGTTTTTGATGGATTTTATTTATAATTGCAACATACTCTACAATGCCTTTGAGTATAATATTAAAAAATGTTACTCAAAAGTAGTACTACTACGTGTCGCATACATTTTATAATACTTTTTTAGTCAATTACCTTTACCACATACATTTTAACGTTGTGTATACACTACTATGATGCGCCCAGCTTAAAGGCCTCAAACAAAAGAAAGACGGACACGCTGAAAAGCGTTAAATAAAGTTTGGCCTCATTTGCCTGCCGCTGGCTCTGAAAAAGCACGGCCCAAAATAAAACTGCAGTAAAACACACAACGATCCCCTTTGATGCGCTGCGTATTTATTTACAGCGAAATATTAACCCAGGGTACGGATGTTCTCGCCAAGCTTGCTTCTGCATAAATATTTAATTGCACTACAGTTGATGTAACGTCTGGGCCTCCGGCGCTTTCGGCTTTCATGCAAGAAGGCATTACTTACAAAGTAACGTGAGCCTTTTGGGAAGTAGGTCGGCATGACGCGAACTAATTTGGGGCGCAGTCGTAATATAATAATTAAAGGAGACGTGAAGTGGAAACGTTTGAGGCACACAGAACTTTAGAAGAAGAAATAATGAAATCATTTGAATAAAGCATACTATTTCTACATGTTTAGATTTCTTTTTTTTGCTGTACTTACAATCTCCGTTAAAGTATTTTAATTACAGAGGCTTGCAACAACATACTTTTTAAATATTGTTTTAACTTTAGTCTCTTCTTTTTGTGTGTTTTTAGTGCTGAACTCAAAAACAAAAATTGTTTTTCTATCACGTAGGGTTTTCTCAGAACAAGCCGTATTTTAGGAATAGTAAGCCGAATACAAAAAAATATGGAATGTATATTTTATTTTATATTTTATTAAAATCAAAAGTAACCAAACATTTTTCATAAAAATAACACAAAATTAGTAAAACTAAATGATCTTATTTAATAGTTCTTGTGGTATCGTTTTCGTGTCCCATCAAAACTTCGTTTTGTGCTTCTTCTGCTGTAGGATCGCTGTGGATCGTCTCTTTTCAACATCCAGAAGTAGTCCGTGTTCACGTTAACATTTCACCTTCCTTGATATTGTTTTTCCGTTTCCTTTATATATTAGTTGGTGCGGCCGGAATAAGTGGACTGTATAGGTAATTTTGAATTTTGAATAGCGAACTTCAAACAACTCTAAAATTAAAAAACACTAACCTGTGGAAACGGCGCTTCCCGTAGATATCGGTTCCCTGCTGTTGATCCTGGGGCTTCCAGAAAAAAAGGAGAAGGATATGGATAAACATTAGGACAAGTTACCCCACTCTTCACAGCAGACGAAACGGGGGGCGTCTTCCTGGTGTAAAGGTTCCCTCGTCAAGCTGATAATTTGTCGTCGAGAGCACAGCGAAAAAATACCAAATGCAAAAGCACGAACAAAGGCAAATGCGTAATGCCGCGAACAAAAATACGAACTGCAGGTTTTAATAAAGCAAAAGTATAAAGTCGCGTGAACTTAAGGTAATTGAAATGGTCAGTTTAAAATGAATAAAGCAAAGACTTAATGTCGCGCGAACTAACGAAACCAACGTGCCAAAGCAAGTTCTAAAAGGCAATTCTAAAAGCCGATTGCACGAGCGCGGCTCGCAGTCAATTGGGCCGATAAAATAAATTTCACATATATGAGAGGGAATCAAATTATACCCGGCCCTAATTTAAAATTTCAAAAATAAATATATTTAGGAGATTGGAGCGAAAATTATTAAAATCTTTCATTTGTTCCTTGCTGGCAGAACCGAGATTGTCTGGAAAGTAATCTAGGTGTGGGTAGACTCATGTTACAGCCTAAATTTTTGAAGCTTTCCAATATTTCAATTGCAATGGCTTTGTAGTCAGGATCCTTTTCGTTCCCAAAAAATCTGGTTACAACAAGTTTAAAATATACCCATACTGCTTTTTCTTTTGGGTCCATTTTTCTCAAAGTTGTCACCTTTCATAAGTTTTCGGATGTCAAGTCCAACAAGTACTCCTTTTAACTTCGCTCAGATAAACCTGGAAACTGCTGACTAAAATATCGAAAGCATTCTTCTTCCTTTGATAAGGCTTTAACAAATTGCTTTATCAGAGCCAATTTGATGTAAAGTGGGGGAAGCAAAACTTTTTTTGAATTTAAAAGGTTCATCCTCTCAATATTCTTTGTACCAACCTCTAAGGTTTTCTTGACTTGCCACTCTTTTTTAATGTAATGCTGTTTTCTATCACGGCTATCTTATTAAAGGAAACATAGGTACTTTGTAATTTACTCTGTTGATCAAGCAACAGTAAAATGACTTTTAAATCTCCACAAATAGTTCATTTATGGCTTGAATAGCTAAGTTTGTTGAAGACCACTTCAAGGTTTTGGTATATTTCCTTTAAGTGAACCGAATGACCAACAGAATCAACAAAAAAAAATTCAGAAAACACATATATAATACAGAGTCAAGAGACATCCTGTATGAGGAAAGCAAACAAAATTTTGACAGCTACTCAGTGTTGCCACCTGACTAAAATGTGCGTGATGTAATTTTTTTATTATTTTTTTCGTAATCAGCGTACCAAAAGCTATAAAAATGACTGGTTATATTTACACAATTTTTTCATCGCAGGCCTGTATTATATATGATTTAAAGTTTACACGGAGAGGGAAACATCTAGTGAAGTTTCACCGTCTATATTGTTTTAGTTTTAAAGTCAAGTTTTAGCGAGTTTTGTGGCGGAACCATTGTTGAATAGCTCCTCTATAAACTTATTTTCGTAAGTTGTGATGGGTTTGTTGTACGAGGTTGTCGCTGGACGAATTTTAACTGTGATGAAAGAAATCTTCAAATCAGTTTGAAGTGTTTAGTTACTTACGTATCATCGTACGGCTATTATTGATATCAGTACTTTAATTCAAAATCTCTACACGATGTTCAGTGACGTTGATTTTGCAGAGACCAAAAGTTGGAACCAATCAGCCCATATAAGCTTAAGTATAGTTTTATATAACAAAATTTAATTATAGAAAGACGAGGAAAGAGAGGAGGTGGATGGATAGAGGGAGAAAAACTAAGTTCTAACTTTTGACCTAAAAACCGTTTGTGCGATAGACGCGAGGTCAAGAGCACCTGCCGCTATTAATATTTAACATCAAATACCAACTGTAGGTAAAATAAACTTATACAATAAGAAGAACCTAATTAAAATTAAAGACAGCAATGCTGTCAGTCGGCAACGGCTACAATAGACAACAATACATGTTTACTCAGCAACAATCCCTAAATAACCCACCCATGAACACCCCTCAAGCCGGTTCATCGGATTTTATAATAAAAAGTCCTAATTTCCAAATCAAATAACCTACCAGCCACCCAACCTGCAATACCCAAAAACTCAGTTCTACCGAACAATGCTGTCTCAGCATTTACCCGCATCACAGACATTTTTAACATCACAATCACAATTAGCGCAATATTCGAATCACACAAAAAATGACAAAAAGACAAACCAAGCCATTAAAATAGACGAGGACGATGACGAGAAGGACCAACTAATTAAAGACACTAACAGCTGGCAAATAGTCAAAGGGAATAAACGTAAAAGAACTCAAAAATCAAACTCTCCGATACCAACAAATGTACAGCAATCAGACTTAAATACAAACAGATATTCAGGTCTAGCAGAAAACTCGACAAATCAATCAACAAAAAATAATAATGAACAAACCTCAGTCTCATTAGTAAACAAACCACCCCCCAATTTTATACAAGGTGTGGCTAACTATGACGAAATCATAAAAAGCTTAACTGATGTAGCAGAAATTGAGCAATACACGACAAAGTGTTTAACTAACAATGTAGTTAAAATAAATGCAAAAACACCTGACACAGAAAGCTAATAAAATACTTATGTGAAAAAAATATCATACACCACTCATATCAGATGATACAGGATCGACCATATACAGTAATATTAAAACATGTGCATCACACCACCCCAACGAAAGAAATCATAAAGGCCCTTGACAAATTAGGTCATAAAGTACAAAATATTATAAATATAAGAAGCAAACGCACGAAATATCCACTCCCAACATTCTTCATTGACCTTGAACCGGCCAAGAATAACAAAGAAATATACAATATTCGATACCTGAGTAACATAGTTGTCAACTTTGAGCCACCAAAAAAAATGCAGAAATAGTGCAATGCACACGTTGTCAGAACTATGGACATACACGAACATACTGCAATAGACTGTATGCGTGTGTTAAGTGCGGTGGACCCCATGACATCAGAACATGTCGCAAAACCAGGGAAACTGAGGCCATGTGTGTATTATGCGGAGGTTTCCATCCGGGCAATTACAAGGGGTGCTCAGTATATCAAGAATTACAACAAAAATACCAACCTAATCACCAACCAGCGGTCAGAAAACCTATTCAGCTAACATCACAAAATTTTCCAATCTAAATCAACAACAAAATAATCAGAAACCCTCTATAACTTTACCACATCCATCTAACCTTACCTATTCCCAAATAGTCTCAAATCAGTTAAACCACAATCATGACCTTATTCTCCAACAGTTTGTAGACGAATTCAAAGCTTTATTCAATCAATTACTCCAACAAAACAGCATAATTCTAAATATGCTAAGTACAGTCTGTTTAGATTCCACATAACCCAGATACAGTGAAAGTTAAAACTTGTTAATTAGAATTAATGTAAGGGTGAGATTTAGTTAATGAAGGAGTGAGAGCAAGTCTAATCAATAAAACACAAAGGATTACGCGAAAGTTACTACTTGCCTAGGCATAAAACCTCTCGCGATTAGAGAGGAAAGCCGGGGCAAGAGTAGGATTTATTGATAGTTTTAAAAATTAAACTAAATACAAACTTATACTAAAGGAACAATAGTAAACGACAATACAAATCAACGGCATCGCAACACCGCTAGTGGCGAGAACGCAATTACGCAAGCCGCAAGGTACCTTTCTGCACGCAGCGAGAGCTCTCTAACCTGGACGTGTGTGTGCGTCGCACCGTCTATCACGCACGGTCACCGCACCGCCTGGGCGGATGACCAGCGAGACGGTCATGGCCCCTGAGGGCGCGGGAGTGCTAGGCGCTACACCGCGAAAGGGTCACGATCGCTCCGTGGACTTCTTCCCCAAGGCACACACACGGCCTCTACAACACAAGAGGACGCATACACAACAATCGTCACGTTCCGCACTGAACGGTGTCCTTGTCATGCAGTCCCCTTTCCTTGAAAGCAGCGTACTTGCGAAACGTCTTGAAGGTTCGACGAACTCGAGTCAAGTCTCTTGCTGACCCCGTCGCGCGGCACCAGCCGCGAGCACGCGCTCCCGATTCTCGCTAAGGCCCAGCAGCGGCGCATCCGAGAGAGGGGGTCAGAGCCTCTAATTCAGTGGTGGCGCTAAGTATCTTTTGTAAAGGCGCGCGGGCGCCCGTTAGTAAAGCGCCCCAACACAGTCATTAATAAAATAGCTCACTAATGGCTAAGTTTGTTCGATTAGCTTTATGGAACGCCAACGGACTTCAATACAAAATCCTGGAAATTGAAAACTTCTTATATATAAATAACATTGACATTTTGCTTGTTTCAGAAACACACTTTACTGATAGAACGCACATAAAAATACCACACTATTCTGTCTAGCATACGTAACACTCAGACGGTACGGCACACGGTGCATCAGCAATACTCATCCGCAGTTCTATTACTCATCACCAGCAACCAGAATATAGAACTGACCATTTGCAAGTTACAACAATTCAAGGCACTGAAAAACTCACAACTTCACTCAATATCTCGGCTGTTTACTGTCCTCCCAGATACAATCTAACTCGACAACTTCTCCAACCGTTTTTGGAGAGTATAGGACAAAAATTTATAACCGGTGGGGATTTCAACGCCAAGAACACGCACTGGGGCTCGCGCTTGACTACAACTAAAGGTAGAACATTACTGAAACTCATTACAGATAACAACTATGACTTCCTATAAACCGGTAGCCCAACATATTGGCCATCAGACCCTAACAAAATGCAGATGTACTGGCTCATTGGGAAAAAATCTATACTATCCTTAGAAAACAAACTGCTGTTATACAAAGCTGTTATCAGATCAATCTGAACCTATGGATGCCAGCTCTGGAGTTGTGCAAGTCGATCCAATGTCGAAATTATTCAACGTTTCCAGTCGAAAACCATCCGCAGCATGGTAGCCGCACCTTGGTATGTGACAAACCAGACAATCCACGCAGACCTTGACATCCCCTATGTGAAAGACCTAATCAGAGAATATGCCATCAAACATCAAACCACACTGGAACATTGCCCAAACGAAACCCTGGCACAATTGACAGTAAATCCGCAAAATCGACGACTTCAGAAGAAATAGCCAAAAGACTTAACCGTTTAAAGAAGGTATGACTCCACTGGGAGTCTACCCATCAAGTCTCGTAAACATATACTATTAGCTCATAGAATGTATATATATTCTGATTGCTGATTATAAATAAATTTAAAAAAAATAATAATAATAATTTACTTTAGAGTGAAGATTTTTATTTGAGTTTTTGTTGTATTAATTATAATTTTCCAACTGTCAGACCATTTCCTCATCTTGTCTAAGGCATTTCGTAAGTGATTAACTACTGTATGAAGTTTTGTGCTTTGAGATACGACAGCAGTATCATCCGCGAATGTAGCTAAAATACTGTGTTTGGTGGTTTGCAAGTCGTGTATGTAAGTGTTGAACAAGATTGGCCCTAATATACTACTTTGCGGGATTCTCGCTAAAATTGGCCTTCTCTTGGATATGGTGGCAAACACCCTCACTAAAAATGTTTTGTCTTTTAAGAATGATGAGATTATTTTAATAAGGTAATCAAAAATTCTTAGTTTTATTATTTTATATCTTAGTCCTAGATGCCAAACTTTGTCGAAGGCATTTTAAAGATTAATGAAACCTACCACAGTGTATTCCTTAATCTCGAAACCTATTTCAATTTATTCGGTAATTCTTATTAACCGGTTCATTTTCGGGTGCTTCTTTTTGAATTCCATTTGGTTATGATATTACGCTCATTCAATATCTTTTGAATCCGCTTATGTATAACTCTTATAAGCAGTTTGGAAAGTGATGATAATATACTTATGTGTCCATAACTTTCTGGTCTGTGTTTTTTTCCGGATTTATAAAAAGCAAGTATGTAGGCATGTTTCCATTCAATTGAAAAATATCCAAGTCTAAAGTAAGCATTCAAAATAATTGCTAGAATGGCTAAAGACTTTTTAGTTAATTGATTTAGTACGTCGTTTGTTATTAAGGTTGGGCCAGGTGATTTTTTTTGTGTATTTTTGAAATAAATTTATTAATTTTAGCCGGTAATGTCGCTTCGATCTCAATTGGATGCAGGCTGTTAAAATTATTGTTTCAATTCCCTCCTATAATATGTTTAGTGTGATGTTTGTGTCATTGGGTGTAAATACTTTTTCTAGATGCGATGCAAATACATTGGCTTTATTTTCGTCGGTTACGTACGTATTTCTATTGTCGGTTGGTGGATAAATAATATTTGGTTCCCTTAGTAGCTTGCCATATAGTCGCATCTCTTAATTGAAGTTTTTCAATGTAATTGTTGTATAAATTTAACCTACATTGGTCCAGTTGCATTGTGACTCGGTGTGCTTTTAAATGTCGCCGTCTAGTCCTTTCCTGTTCACGTCTAATTCTGTTTTTTAGTTTAATTAAATTTACTATTTTAAGTGGTGTGTGAAGACAGTTAGCCTTTTTCTGTTTCCACGGTGTTAAGGCTGGTTGAAGACTAGTTTTTACTGCTTCTTGACAGACACATCTATATCATTAATCGAGTGAATAGGTTCAGGGCTTGTTTTTGTCTAGCTCTTGTCCCAGTCTATTTTGCCTTCTATTAGTCTAGGTAATGCAGGTAGTTGCTGTAGTTCATTGTAGAAGGGTATCATAACGGGTGCGTGATCTGAGTCTAGTTCATTCAAGACAGTTTGATAGATAGGCTTTTGAATGTTTTTGAGTAAGACAACATTTAACATATTTTGTAATCTGGTCTATAAGGATAGTAAGTATAATCGTTAGGGATCGATATTTATATGTGTTAGTTAGTCAATATTGTGTTTAACCTGGTATCATTCGGGTTATTAGCTCTACACGCGCAATATTTAAATTTGCAGTTTTGATCACCAATTAGTAATGTTGATTTGTTTGTGGAAAATATTTCTTTGGTTGTTTATAAGCTGCATAAAGTAATTTATTTATTTTTTTTATTATCTAATGTCATATTTATAACTAATGTTTTAAGATTTTTAAGATCTAGTTCTGCTAACGTATGATGCGCTAATTTTCGTTTAGTTGCGATTTTCACACCTTCTGATGGGTCTGTTTCTATCATTTCTTTAAACTGTGTAACCTGGTAGTTTAAAGGTTTCTGTACTTAGAAGATGTGGCTCTGAAATGCATGCCACATCGACGTTATGTCTAGACAAGAATTCAATAAATATACTGCGCTGTTCCCTTATGCCATCGGCGTTCCAATTAAGGACTGTTATGTAATTAATTGTCTGTTTTTTATTTGGATCTATAGGAAGACAGTGAGATATTAGTGTTGTAAAAAGGGCATAATTTTATCAAAGTGTGGTAATATTATTTTGATTATTTTTGTAACGATACTGGCCAATGAGTCCGGTTCTTTCTGATTAAACTAGTGTTTTATATTAGGTAGTCTAGGAAATGATCTACTGTAATCTTGTTGAATTTGTACGTTGATGGTTTTGGCTGTTAGATACTTTTGTTGAATCTGGTGGAGCCTACGCTCGTGTTCGTTTTTGATGTTTTGGTGGATTTTGTTGGCGGCTACCTTTCTGGTTTGAAGTTAGCAAAATGAAGTTCTTTACAATTAAGACTTTAAGAGGGATCATTAGATTTTTGGGATATTTGTTATACTCATTGTTATTTATACACTTGACGCATCGGGATTCCATTTGGCAGTAATTCCGTGTATGTCTACGAAGTTGGCATTTTTTACATTGTGGTATGTATTCAGATTTTTCTATAGTCTTCTATTGTACTTAGATTAATTCTTAGCTTATCTCCTTTTTCTGTTGTTTCAAATTCTCCTTTCTTTAATATCCTTTATAATTTCTGGATGTTTTAAGTGAGAAACATAGAGTAAAAATATGAGTGGCATTTTGACTTTAGTTTCTTGTGTTGAAGTTGAGGGATTATTTTATTTCTAGGTAATTATTTGTTTGACTTCTGCAGCGTATTTGGCTCAATAGTAATGTTTATAGCGTTTTGAATGCTATCGCTCGATAAGTAATATTTACTTACTGTGATTAGAGAATTAGGTTCAAAATAGTATTTTTTATTTACTGTAGCTTGAAGTGAAAGGTTATCATTGTTCCTTTTACCCATTATTTTATGATAGGACCCCCCTCGCTCAGAATTTTGTTTATTGCACTAATATATTTAAGATCTACAGTTAGCAAGAGTTTATTTAAGTAGTGATAACTTTTCACTTACGATATGCACTTGACCGCGGGTCAGGTCACACATGCATTGCTTTATCAGCAGGTGGAGCGTTTCGGGCACTTAAAGGGTTAGGCCACTGTAGAAATTTCAAAAAAGATGCTTTAATATCTCAAAAGTGACATACTCAAAGGATTAAAGCGGGAAAAATGTCTAAGTATTTCTATTTTGAATTTTGGCGCAGCCTCTCCCAGTCCTCTGCGAGCGCACGCCACGTGTTTTTCTGTTTTTATTTTGTATAAGTTTGGGTACAATAGTATTTTTTATCATTTGTCAGTATTTAATTTCATTTGCGAAACGAGTTAAAAAGTAGTTTACAGTAAAAAAGGGTCAAAAAGTACTTCCGGTAAGAAACTAAAAATTTATTAATGATTTTTCAGTACCGAAAACTTTAAACGCGTTTTTTTCAAGCCGCCGGACTCATAACTACAACAAATCTTGACCGACTGACTTGAAATTTTAACTGTATATTCACAATTACATTCTGCACGGAAGTACATAGGATTTTTTCGATATATTGCATAGTTTTTTATAAACAATTTTCTGACGATTTTTCTTAAAAATTTTGAACTTTTTTTTAAAAACCGCGCCATTTTTGCCGCATGCCCTTTACAAAAAAGGCATCGTCGACAAATAGCTGTGCAGCCGTTATTCTCTTTTATATTACCTTGTAAAAATTAATTTTTACAGTTTATAACTTGTACAATAAAGAACTTTTTATAAAATTTGATTTATTTTATGGTCCCGGTGAAAAAAATTCCCAAAATATGCTTATTTTTTCACCGTTACAGTGGCCTAACCCTTTAAACATCGGAGCGCGGTAGACAACCACTCGCTATGGAACACAAGCGCGGAATCCAGAGAAAGTTTGTATTCTGGTGATTTCTGTTTGTTTTTCTAATTGTAATGGTGTATCCAAGAACAGTCACCAATTGCAATTTGACAAAGAAAAGCATCATTTTCCAGTTCGTGTCAAGTCAAAAGTTGCTATCAAACCTCCTTTGGCTGTGTTTCATTTCCCATATTTTATTTCAAAAAAATCTCAATAGTTCCAGTAATATGTATCTTTTTAGTTCATGCAACAATTAATAGGGATCAGTTCGTTTGTGTGCGTTTGATGCTGTCAATCCGTTGCTGTTAAGAACCAATAACGTCCAACCTGATTATGTAGAGTTATTGGAGTTATAGGCAACCAAACAAACGTTGCAATTAAAATTACCTATTCATCCATTTATCCCGCCAACAACGCGTTTTCAAAAATCAGTTATGTAGAGCCATCTGATATTGAAAAAATCTGGTGTGAACATCACACGACTTTCCTTATCCTATTATTATATACCAGAAAACCCTGCAGGCTTCGTCGACGAAGCCTGATCTAGACGCCAGGCAGTCGTGTAGAACATTCCACATGTTTTGCGTACATTTAACACTACAAACAATAGAAATATTGGGAGAAATTTCCCTTGTAATCAAAATATTTAAATAATTCAAAAACGGTTAAAGTTAGAAGGCTGATTTTGTGAGCCGAATTAGCAAATATAGTTGTGAATCGGTTGAAGCGTCTAGGAGGAGATAGAATTATAAGTTTAGTTAGGGAGATAAGACAAATATATATTAGATTATACCGGGTCCATCGTCTCCGCTCTGCACTGTTCTCGTCCCGGAATTTGTTATTTTAAAAAAGGACGAGGCGCAAGTCCAACACTAGAAAGCTGATTAAAATAAACAGTACAAGACAATAATTAACTCATACTTAAAATCTTGCTACGTCACTGAAGGTAACCGTGCGAGCTCGGCTGCACAGCCTTCGCTATTATCGCCTGCGTGCTCCCTCCTCGCGGCAAAGCGCTCCCCCCCCCCCATCCTCCAGGAGTCAGCCCGGTAGCTCTCAGAGCGCGCTGTGATTGGTCCGTTTAATTAATTTTTAATCGGCTATAACTTACTTATTTCACCTCAGATCAAAAAATTTCATTGTAATTTTTTGTTCGTCTCGGTCTGATCTATCCGGTAATATAAATTTCCCGAAACATTTTATGAACACCCGGTATATTAAAAATCCTGATCTTCAATTTTTTTTCGAGTTCCTATTTTACCAACTTTAATTTTAAATTCATGTTTATCTCATGATAACAAATCACTTTTTATTCTCATAAATTTTTTGAATCTTCATCTGTTTAGATTCGCGACCGCTTTGCGACCGATTTTGCGACCTTGTGACCAAACGACTCTGCCGATTTTTACCAAAAGCTTCGCACTGCCTACAAGTAACTTGTATAACAAATTTCAAGTATCTAGATCTTACGGTTCTCGAGATATCCTGTTTACTGACAGACCGACAGACACACACACACACGAACCAATGGCTCAAACCAACTTTTTTGGTGTCCTGAGACTATTTCGTCCAGAAATGTGAAAAACTGGGTAGGTCAAATTTTCGCCGATTAGATTACTTTCCTTATTATCGGATAAGGAAAGTAAAAAAGCGCTAGTAAGTGTTTTGATAGTCAATGATTTAGATAATATTATGATTATGTGATTGAATGCAGTATTACTAAATTCAAAAGACAAAAGCTTTCAAAATACCCTTGTATTAGCTCCATAAAAAAATAAACTGTTGTTGATCTTGGAAAAGGGAGTTCTTAATCTAGTAATTCTATATATTAGTTTAATTGAGGCAGCCAGATTAGAAAAGTAAATTTTTAAGTTTTCTTGGAAATTGTGACGTTAATATTTCTATATGTAATACGAATAATTGCAATTACATAGCCTCAGCTCTTTTCAAAATTGCATACTTTTTCCAACGCCGCTTTCACTGTTCAAAGCATTCCGCAAAGTTTTGTGTTAAAATTGGAAATAACTCGTCGTATTGGCTTGCATCTTGTCGATGGCATTTAAATATTTTTTCCTCCAAAACCTGGTTTATTAATATTAGTCTGAAATAAGTCAATAGCAAATGTAGCATGATATTTTTTCTGCCCTAGTAACGGTAAAATGAATTTTAGTACTACATGTTTCATGGTAATATTTTCCGTCAAAAATTACACAAACTATAGTTTTGGTAGCCTCATCTTATCTTTTAGTTTTCGAGCTGCCAACTACCACTATTTGTTGATTGTATTCAATACATGTTTAACTTTTTCTTGTGTTCTATTTATTATTGGTATTTTAGTACTTTGATTACTGTCTATAGATTTGTGGTTATATTTTTATTTATAATATGCTTTTATTTGTGTTGCACTAATCGCGTAACGTTTTCGAAAGCCTTCTAAATCATCTGAATATTTTCTGGGGACAAATGATACAGCTTTATACAAAATGTAATGAAAATTTGCTGCTTTGCTAGCTTAGTCCGCTTAATCCACTCTCATACGCTGATGCACCGTTTTTATTATATTATTATTAACTTAATTTTTTTCTAGAAAGACTTTGTACAAATTTAAAAAATTATATACTAAACTATAAGCATTTAACTAAAGTTTTTTCTTTTTATTTAGATTAAAGGTAAATTATTTAAAATCTCCATATTTCTTCGATTCACCAATTTTTTAAAGTTTTTGAGTGATTGGTGTGGTCTATAGGTTTTGTACAATTTTTTTAAACTTTAAGCTCTTTTTGTTTTTAAATCCATAATCAATATGATCAAACAAAATTTAACTCCAGCTTTTGATGCACTATTGCTGAAAGCGGGTACTTTCGTCAAGAGATACTGTAAAAGTAATCTGAGATGCTGAAGGTGAAGGAAGTGTTCATTATTGTATTGCTTCCGGATGATACAAGAATTTCGATTGCAGCGACATGAATCTCAAAGATCAGTCTCGTTGGCCGTTAAAGTTAAACAACAAAGACTTGTTTGAAACTTTGCAAGATGTGGCTTTGAGCATTTGAGATTTTAGATCACTTCTTAGAACTGACGAATCGACGGTTCATCGGTATCTCCAAAATTTTGATTTTGTGTACAAAAAGTGCCAATTAGATCCGCTTGAAGTCACTTAAGCGCAAGCCGCCAAAAGAGTTGAGGTTTGCCGCCAACTTCTTAACATACACAAGGTAACGGCCTCTATTTCAAAGAATAATTTTTATCATTTTTAAACTTATCCATAAAAATTGTTTTCTTCATAAGTGTTGCAGAACCTTTGGGAGAACCTAGAAAACTTGAAAATGTTATATTATTTACTCTAAAGGTCAAGCAAGTTTTCTCCGAAATCGTGATGTCTCCTAAAATATACCATAATTAAAAAATAGGAAAATTTTGGTACGTAAATCTTTGTTTTCCAGTAGTCAAATATTCAAAAAATTAACCAATAAAAAATTATTGCATTTACATTTTATGTGTCATAAAGTGGCTAGGCTTGTAAATATTTATAAAAGATAAGCAAAACTGTGATACATTTGCTATTTAAAATATCTTATACTAAAAGTGTTTATGCGACTAGAGGAAAATATATAAAAATCTGTGCACTTTAACTAATACAGGAAACTCACAACTAAAAATGCCCGCTGTGCAGATAAATTTCAGAATTTTTCAAAAGATAGACGAAATCTAATGCGGTTTCAAATTTTATCACATGCTTTTCAATTTATTGTTATTCAGTTTTACAAAAGGTGTATATTCTGTGAAAGTCATATTTTAGACTTTTGTTCTACTAAAATGGACATTTAACTCACTGTGCATCGTAGCCCAACTTATTGCCTTATGTTGTGATTAAAATAAAAAATTAAATATTGATGCTATGCATTTATCAATAATTTGTTTATGTAGCCCAATCGTAGTATTTCAGGCAGCTTGTAAAATTGGTCACAGGAGAATGCTCGATAAGAAATTATTAGAATCTAATTGCCTATCATACATTAATACATGCAGATTGGACATTTAAAAAAAACGTTTTGGACAAACAGATACAATTTTTAAATTGTTATTTACTGTTTTAGAAGAAAGCATTGTAGCTACTTAAAATTTACAAAAGCCTTATTTATACTCAGGAAATGTTGAGTTTGTGCGTTTTTATAAATCGGATGTCATTATTTCAGCCAAAACATTATGTAGAGTCTATAGGAGAAAACTTAATGTAAAGTTACTTACTGCTACACTTTCTTCTATTAAATTATGCAACGTTACATTATCTAAAGAAGACTGCAAATAGATGATTCCAAAAAATGATTTAAGAATATCCTGTCTGTTGTCCCAAATAAATTTGGCATTTATTATTAATTTAAAATGAGCAAGTATAAGATTTTAAACAAGTTAAAGTAGCTTAACAATATATTTCAGCAAATTTTTTTTAAGTATTCATTTTAGCGGAATTGTGTTGTTAGTTCTCGGGTTGCTAGGCCTTGATCGGAATTTATAAATTCTCAAAATTTTGTCCATAACAGTGGTGAACACCTTTAGAGGGAAATCTAGAAATTATGTTACTATCCCGTGCGTTTTCGCTATTATATTTAACTGAGTGTCTTAGGGATGTTAGTGGGGAGAACTTTGTTAACGTCACTGGGTTAGTTTCTGGCATAAATTGGGTCGTTACAGATAATATCTAAGGATTTACTAACATCACTTGTTTTTTCACTATACGGCGGTCTGCTTTGTGCCTCTTAAGAGCTGTATACCAAGGTTTAGCTATATAGAATCCGTCGCTCATGTATAAATTATTTTTTTAATTATAAATGAGTCCGGTTCGTGCTTTCAAATAGAGCGGGCGTGATGTTTGTTGTATCATCAGTTAGCGTTTTTTGTGACGAGTGTTGGGATTTGTGAGTGTACGCCGTTCGCGTTATAGGAAACTATATTTGATTTCCCCAAACGGAAAATTGCGACCACCGGCTATTATTGATATGGCCTAGTTTGTCTGACTTGTGTCACTTCTCCGACGCTCCTGCCGCCACAGTCGTTGCCTTCAAAGGAATAAGCGTTGCAGTGTTTTTTTTTAGCCACGTTGGCAGAGCTGGAATAACAACTTTATCCTTCGTTTAGCACTAGAAACAGTTATAATTTCAATTTTGCGAAGCAAATATGTGTTCCGCTGTCGCGTTTGTTCCGTGTGATATAGTATTAATCTATAATTGATAATATACATATTTGCTTTTTAAACGAAAAAATGTGGATTTTTCAACATTAACTATTTTTAGTGTTAGCCTTAATAGCTGGTATTAATCAACAATAGTCAGTATCTCACGCACAACCTTTAATAATGTAATACCACTTGCTTATGTGCATTATGACGCAGCGTCAACTTCAGTTACCACAACTTACCTTACATTTAATCATTAGGTAGGACTGCATCTTTAACTCATCACTAACAAAAAATATACTTTAAAAATGACAGATAGAAACAAAGTAAAAATTATGGAGAAAAATTCAAACACTTATAGAGTATTTATAACGAGGCTATAAAATTAAAAGTACAGTTCCATACGTACCAGATGAAGGAGAACGCAACTTTAGGGTAAGAATAAAATACCTTTACTATTCTGGTGACGTAAATAAATTAAAAACCGAGCTAGAAGGTCAAGGATACTTTACACATACACAACGTCAAACTTAGAGTTACCAAAGAACTACTTTCAATATTTTTTTGGACTGACTTCCTGTGAAAATAACAAAAAAATACGCAATAAATTACTTATTACATACAAAAAATATAATAGAGCTACCACACTAGAAAAAGAATATCCTATAATATAACTTCCTAAAGATATAAGCACACGAAAAGGCTGTGAAGCCACCCAACAAAGATGTACAATAAAACAAAATACTATAGATTAACCCAAATGCGTTCTATATAACGGTTTACATTCCGCAAACTATAAAAAGTACCAAGCTTATCGAGAATCAAAGAGGAGCAAATTCACACCAGCATGCCCCACAAAACAAACACGCCAACAAAAAACCTATTGAACCTTTTTTTCCCTTAATCTGACATTTTATATTTTTTGAATTTTTTAAAGTTGATTTTTATTATATCATCAGATGGTGTAGTATGAGTTATTTCTTCCGGTACTTGCCCTTGATGACCTCTTGTTTAAAAAAAGAAAACTCAAAAAATAGTAAAAACCGAATAGTCATATTTAATCAGTCATAACATTTGTATATTCTTGAAATTTAGCACTCATTTGTACAACATTACTAGCTTTGTTGTGGCCAAATATAGAACTATTAACTTACTTTCTAACAAATGGCAAATAAGTTTATCAAATATTCTACTTTTTTATGTGACAAAGAGAAGCAGAGGCATATTAATGTAATTACGTTGGCCGTAATCACAATAGGTAATGAAGATGGCTGCAAAAGAAAACTGAGATAAAAAATATTTATTTACTTCTACGAAAATAATAAAAAAAAGTAACAGCAGAGATAAAAATTAAGTTCGCGTTAAGCAAATGTAAAAATTAACAATAGAAAAAAATAAAAAGGCAAAACTATGACAAAAACACATAACAATCAAAGAATGGACAAGATGCAGATAAGTTAAACTTACAAATACTTAAGATTGCAACAGAACAAACGATTAGAATATACAAAAATAAAAAAACATATTATGCAATAACAATAATAAATGCTTATTTTAAAAACAAAGCTAAATTCAGAAAATCTATTTGCCATACAATTCAACTTACATACTAATTAGGAATCATAAAACGCTCAAGAACAGATTTAGAAAATATTAACATACAGAAACAGAGTTACCAGAAAACAAAAAATATTACTTTTAAAGAAAAACTAACAATGAATAGGAAAGAAGGAGAAGGAAAAATGATAAACATTCACGGTTTTCATGAAAACTAAATACAAACTTTCAAATATTACTTGCTTAACAAACGCAAATCACTATATAGACCAATAGCGAAGGAAGATAAAAAATATACGTTCATTAAGCTAACGACAACAAACATAGACAGACTTAAGACAGCGGATAGAAAAAGTTACATAGTAAACATTAAGGTAATGTCGACAATAAAAATATTGGTAAATAAAACACTAAAATAGTTAAAGAAAGGCCAATTCTTTTCAGAGCGCTACAGATTTTTTCATCGCCATCCAAAATCAAATAATAGCAATAAAAGCTTACTAGTAATAAATTATATAAAACACAACATTAAACAATGCAAGCAGAAAATACCATCTACAACAGGAAAATATATAGAACATATTCATACAACACTGTTTTCATTTGACTTTCAAAGTGAGCACATCTGCTACGCTCTGTTATCTTTAGAAGTGCCAAGTGTCGAACTATCTATTGAGTATCCGCATCATACCACTTCAAAACTGTATGTACGATAAATCTATTACTGTAACAGAAGTACATGTTAACTCGCATTTCTAATGGGTTTCCGGGAGCACCAGCGGCCCCTGAAAATAATGGTTTTATGTTCAGTCTTCCTAATGCACAAGGCTGTCAATTTACCCAACAACAAAATAATTACAATAGCCAACCTAATTCACAACCCGTATATCCCAAGCGCTATCAAGCGTACCAGTGATCTCCTATTTTAATTAATCCGCAACCACTGTCTTTTTCTAAAACAGTGCAAAATAGCACAAATCGACAAATATCGAAAACCGCCAAAAATAATTTCAAACCCCAAGACTTCAATACATACGTAAAAGCAAATTTAATCGAAGAACTGCAGCCTTAGCGGCACTCAAGATAACTCGACAAAACGAAAACATAGTTGGTAAACAATTAAAAAACGGAAAATAAATAATCCAAATCTAATCTTTAATCAACAACAACACATCCCTACAAGTACATCAAACAAACCGGACAATGCTAGTCAAAAGCAAGCACCTAATAATCAACAAACTAAAATCGTGAAGCCACCATCGGTTTATATACAAAGAGTAAAGAAATGCAATGAAATGATTAATAATATTAATAAAACCTTTGAAAACGAACAACACTGCACAAATACTTGCCAAAAGATAAAATTACAATCAATACTAATACAATAAACTCATTACTTACGAAACACCTTGAAGATAAAAATATATTTCATTACATGTAGCAACTAAAAGAAGAACGAGCATACAGGGTGACTATTCAAAACTTTCACCACTCTATACCACTGTCAGAAATAGTAAAAAAATGGGGTTTTTTGCCACATAGTACCAAATTATATTAACATGCGTTATAGAGTGACCAAACAACCTTTATCATTATTTATGGTAGACGTAGAACCTAAAGAAAATAATAAGTTAATTTTTGATGTAAAGCTATTTATGCAAAAAAACAACCATTTGTGCTTTATGCAATGGACAACACCTTGCCAATTATAAGGGGTGGTATGTATACTAAGATATCTAGAGAGCTAGAAACTCAACATTCAGAGGAGCCACAAACAAAACCAGACCATACTAGTCGCCACCAAACATAAACGAATTTCCGCTACTTGCAAAATAAAATGTAAACTTAAATTCAGAAGCCGTGAACCATTCTTAAAACAGACTTCTTATCTTGCAACCACCAAACAGAAGACCTCCTAATTATACATCCAACGAACACCAGCCAAACATCAATCAAATGTTATCTATCTTTTTAATGGAATTTAAAGCAATATTTTCGCAGTTTATTAGTTAAAATAGCATGGTTTTAAACATGCAACTCCTATCATCACTTGCACTCCAACACACCTTAACCACACGATAACCTGCATTGAAACAAACGTGCCGCACCCCGATAGAATTAAGCCCACCTCCCCCAAGGAACTTAAAACTCACATAGACACACTCTCAACCAAAAAGTCTCCCGGGCATGATCTACTTACAAATTCTATTCTCCAGCACCTTCCCAAGAAAGCCCTAGCCAGCCTAAGCACAATCTTTAATGCCTGCCTAAGGCTAGGCTACTTTCCTCTAGCATGGAAACATGCCCAAATTCTAATGTTTCCAAAATCGGGCAAAAACAAAACAAAAATAAGTAGTTATAGGCCAATAAGTCTTCTCATCACCCTATCCAAACTGCTGGAAAGAATCATTCAAGTTAGACTAAATGCCGTTATTGAAAACCAAAACACAATCCCTACCTTTCAATTCGGATTTAGAAAAGTCCACTCTACATATCATCAAATACAACGTATAAGCGAACTTATCGAGCGTGCCTATGAAAACAAAGTCTACACTGCGGCCTTATTTCTAGACATCTCACAGGCCTTTGACAGAGTGTGGCTTGAAGGTTTAAAGCTAAAAATCCTAAATATTGACATGCCTCCCTATCTAAAAGCCATTTTATTCTCATTTGTCGAAAACAGAACCTTTGCTGTACGAGTGAACTCCACGCTATCACAAACCAAAAATATCCATGCAGGTGTTCCGCAGGGCAGCGTCCTGGGTCCAGTCCTATTCTCCATTTACACCTCTGACCTGCCTGAAACTAAGGCAACTCTCGCCACCTTTGCGGATGACACAGCCATCTTCACTCAAGCATCGTCATTGGACGAAGCAGAACAAGCTCCAACAAGCCACAAACCAGCTTTCTCGCTAGTTTCAACAGTGGAATACCCAAATAAACCCAGATAAATGCCAAGCAAAAATATTTACTCTTAGACGAATCACGAATCCCAACCTAGTTCACATTAATAATAAACCAATACCGTGGAAATCCAACGATTCAGCAGTCAAATACCTCGGTATTTACCTGGACACACGGCTGAGTTGGGGCTTTCACATTAACCAGAAATTAATCCAGGGATATGCCAGACTCAAACAGCTGTACCCACTAATTAACCGTAAATCTTTCCTAAAAATTGAATGCACTATGCTGTTATACAAAACCCTGCTACGACCACTAATACTATATGGATCACCGACAGAGGTTCCAAAACAAAGTGCTACGAATTGCAGTCAACGCGCCCTGGTACATTCGGAACACACAGCTACGCCAATAATTAGGAATCATGCCCATTGAAGACTACATTAAAAAAAGTGCAAAAAAGTTTATAATCAACTCAAGTGCGTGTAGTGGTGCGGTTCATTATGAACTCTTTCGAACAAAGATACACACAAGACTCAAACGTCAACTACCTCAGGACATTATATTAACCGATCGTGAAAATTACTGAAACAGTCACTGAAATGTTTGCTGAGACAGCTAAAAGTCTCCTTATGTTATGTAATCAAAGTCATGTATATAATTTACACAACATCACTGCTATGTATAACAAAATTGTATTTGTTGATCTAGCAATGAATGTAACCTTTAAAAAAAAACATGCATTTCACTGTCATAAATATATGTATTAGCTTAATAATGGCGAACTCCCTCCGTCTAGCGCTCTGAAACGCCAATGGCATATTAAACCACATATCTAAAATAATATTTTTGCAACTACAAGATAGTGACGTGTTACTTGTTTCCAAAACCCATGCAACTGCTAAAACGGCAATCAAAATTCAGCGCTAATTTGTATATCTCTCTAACTATCCAGCTGTAATTAGCAAAAACTCAATTTCCCACCATAAATGAAACTCCTTTAAAAACTGATCTAATCCAAAGCTCTAATATAAAAGTTTAAGTCCTACCCTACCCATTAATTACAGCAACGGTATATAGTCCGCCCCGACACGCTATCTCCACCGAAGAATACGTAGAGCTGATACAATTTCTTAATGCAAAATTCATCATCGGAGGAGACTGGAACGCCAAAAACGTAGCTTGAGGATCAAGACTAACTAATCCAAAAGGACGTGGCCTTCTCCGAGCAATACAAAATTAGAATTGCAACTACTTTTCAACCGGAGAACCCATTTACTGGACTGCAAATACAAATAAAACCCCTGATTTGCTTGACTTTGCTGTTTCCTGTGGCATAGCGAACACATACACCAAAATAGAATTAAAATATGACTTGTCTTCTGACCGCACCCCAATTCTAACTACCTTAAGTACCCCCATGATCATCAGAGAATCATCTCCAAAACTCTGCACTAAGAACAGCAATTGGGATCATTTTAGAAGTATACTGGACTACGAAATTAGTCTAGCTGTCCGAATTAAGGACACCCATGACTTAGAAGAAGCAACTCAGTACTCAATCACAACAATAGAAAACGCAGCATGACAAGCGACACCCAGTGCACTAAGCATCCATCCAGCAGATATCCAATATTCCTTGTCACATACAAAATCTTATCGCAGAAACACTCAAGGCACAAAAAAAGTAGTAGCAAATTAAACAAAGACAAGACAATATACAATAGGCTCGCTCATTAACTCTACACTGAACTATTAAGAGTCCGGAACGACATTTTCCAACATTACATCACTAAGTTATCACCTATTCACACAATATAAAAAGCAACAAAAAAATTGAAAAAACCAACAGTATCGATACCTCCAATCAAAAAGTTCGACGATACACATGCTATATCAGACAAAAAAGAAACAAATACATTTTCCGACTGTTTCGATACAGAAATTGCATCATTTATTGACGTGCCTACCACCAAGACCATTCTCAGTAGCCGAAGTAAACCAACAAGTCAAACTAGCTGATCCTCGTAAAGCACCCGGCTACGACTTAATCGTAGGCGACGTTTAGCAAAACCTTCCCTGAAAAGCCCTAGTGCTACTTACCATAATATACAACATTCTACGTATTTGCCACTTTTTCGCCCAGTGGAAAATGCCTTAATCATTATGCTTCCAAAGCTTGATATACCCCCCACGCAACCCTCCTTCTACATACCTATCAGTCTGTTACCACTCATGTCTAAAATATTTAAAAAGTTACTCCTCAAAAGAATCCATAAAACTGTACACCTATACCAAATTATCCCAAACTTCCAGTTTGGCTTTCGGTAACATCATTTAACTGCTCACCAAAGTATTAAATTGCTAACAGTATTATAGAAACCTTGGGGACTAAGTGCGTTTGAACAAAGATATGCCTAGACATAAAGCAGGCCTTCGACAAAGTCTGGCACACGGACCTACTACATAAAATTAAACTCCATTTCCCAAGACAATTATACTTAACATCGTATTTAACCGAGACCACCTTTCAAGTTAAAATAAACAACACAACTTCTGAATACCATAAAATCACCTCCGGAGCACCACAGGGCAGCGTATTAGAACCGCTACTTTATCTTCTGTATACCTCTGACACACCTACAATCGACAATTTTCTACTTGCTAAGATGCAATGAAAATAATTGCCATTTTAAAAAATGTTGAGTTGTTTTAATGTGAAAATAAAATTATAATTATAATTATTTGCGCAAATCTCCAATTTCTTTTATTTGAATTTTAAATTAGGACCGACCGTATTTTGGTTCCCTTCTGTATATTTTGAATTTGAGATACTGGTGGCGAATTTGCACGACTACGCGGAACGCTAATATATAGGCCGCAGTTTGCTGGCTTGCCTCTCATTTCGCTTGATTCGTTTTGAATTTAGTTTGTGATAGTTTAGAAAGCGGGCGACCGGCTTTCAATTTTCTGTAAGCCGAGAGAGTTTTGACCGAGAGTTTACAGGCATGTTGGATTGGCGGTAGAAGTTTTTATTTCTTCAAGGCCGTTTCGTTGAAAGCTAATTTTTTAGCGAAATTCGATATTTTGCCGACCAAATTAACGTCTTCTCGGAGGTAGTTTTGTTTCCCGATTGCATTTCGGAATTGAAATTATTACCGGTAAAGCTCTGTCCGTTTTTCTTTGCTTCTAACTTAACAAGAAACGAAGAAGAAACCTTTGCACCAGGAAAGACGTTACTGATCGGTTCTGCTGTGAAGATTGCGGTAACTTGTCCTAACTTTTCACCCTTACTCTTATATCCTTTTCTTGGATCCCCCAGAACCAACAACACAGGGAACCGATTTCTACAAGAAAGCGCCGTTTCCACAGGTTAGTGTTTTTGCTTTAGCTTTTGTTTGAAGTTCGTTTGTTTAAAATTAAACTTACTATACAGTCTATTTTTCGGCCGTAACAATAATTATAAATACAAGAAATATAATTATCTGTAAATCACCATTCCGCATAATAGCCATTTGGCATATGCCATTTCAGCCATTGCTGAAATTAATATAAATATTTTTCGTAGCAAATTCTTAAGCAGCTTCTTGAGCACTTAAAAATCTGAAAACAATTGGTAGATAGCCTATGTCCTAAGCTTATTGACAGATATTAAATGTTTCAACTTAGATCACTTATTATAGTTAAAAAAAAATTAATTTTGATTTATAATAGACGCGAGAAAAGCAAAACAGAACTTCTCTTTTCATACTTGACTCACATCCTAACAATAAATATTAATGTAAGCGTTAGCTAATGCTTTTAAAATTTCTACGATTTTAATTATAGCAGAGTCCTTTTCAAATGATATTACTAACAATAAATTTACGGTTACGAAACCTTTTCTTTATATTTTTATGACCGATTTGAAAACAAAAGCCTTCACCTCCTTTCACCGTAAACCCACCTGCTGTATACGATTTGTTGATGACACATTTGTTTTCTAACCTTATGGACATGATACCTTTCCAAAATTTCTTTCCCACCCAAGTTAAATTTACGCCAGTATTAAATTTACTATGGAAAACGAACAAATATATGGCGCGATCAAAAAATTTCAGTTTGAGGGCACTACTGCAGTGTATATGCAAAGTAGCACGACCAAGATGCGGGTGTATAAGCACCGACATCAAGGCAAGGGATTAGTGTGGCTTTCGTGTCTTTCCCACGTACGTGTGTTAAATGCGGAAACGTGAACTACGGCAACATTATTACCAAATGCGTCCAAACAAGACTAACGTGCTGTTATTCTTTTCTTGGCTGCCGAAGGACAAACAGCGGTAGACATCCATCGGAGAATAAAGAATGTGTATAGGGCAGCATGTCTGTCGAAAACCACCTTTGTGAAATGGTGCTCAAACTTCCGTGCTGGTCGTGATTCGACACAAGACACCGGTCGATCTGAACTGCCAACCTCATCCACTAGGGACAACAAGAAGCTGGTCGCATAACCATTCGTGCGCTAGCAAAGGATCTCGACATCAGCAGTGGTGGACGATGTCGTTCACCGTGCCCTCGTCCCAAGAAGTTCAAGAGCCAGCCATCTGCTGGAAAGGTAATGCTCACCATGTTCTTTAATTACCGGGGCCCATTACTTACTGATTTGAATGACTCTGCTGACTCTGTCACTGTGTTACGGTAATGCAAAATGTCGGAAAGATTACGGCGTGCAATCAAAGCGAAACGTCCGAGGAAACTGCGACAAGGGATGCTGCTAAAACGCACATCTCCATACTGCAAATGTCGGTACGTCAACTCAAGTGGGAGACACTCGAGCACCCGCCTTATAGTCCTGATCTCTCCCCATGCGATTATCACGCCTTCGGAATATTAAAAAAACCTTGAAGGGTCGACAATTTCTGTCGAATGTGGATGTGCAGCAGACACATACAGACTTCTTCACGCAGCAGGACACGATATTTTACCAAACAGGTATCTTCAACCTGGTGCGTCGGTGAGATAATTGCCTCATTGTTCACGGCGAATTTTTTTGATTGACATAACGATTATAGACTGTACGAATTTCCAACGGAAACCTTTTGGTCGCCTCTTATAGTTCCTTCCCTTCCTAGACACTCTTATAACAACAAATCCTTCAAATGTTAGTTTTCATTACACTGTCTATAACAAACTACTTATACTAACCGCCACCTCAATTTAAATTAGAATTCATTCGGTTGCAAAATTTTATATCGCCAGGTCCATTAGATTTTTCGATTTCAAAAACCGCCTAATAGAAATTAAAACCATTACCACCCCCTACTGCAAAATGTGTAATCTATTAAATCGTTATCCAATATAATCAAAAATATAAATAAAAATGTTAATCTTCGATCCAAAAACCTTCCTAACCAATAAAAAGTAATCTTACCTTATATCAGAGGCACCGCCGCAAATTAATGAGGCAAAACAAGTGTACGGTCTTCACAACCAATAGCCAAATATTTAAGTTTATTCGCTCAGCAAAGGATCATTGCTCCAATGAATCGTAAGGAGTTTATGAAATACCTTGGGGAAACTTCCAAATAAACTATATAAGTCAAACAAACCCGTAAATATCCGACCGAATATATGAGTACTCTCTGACCGTCCGAAAAGGCGATAACAGTTCGGCATTTGCCAAACATAATAAAGAAACAGGTCACCAAATTAACTTTTTCCAAGCAAAAACTATTGTTCCCACTTTCCATCTCACCAGCAGAATTGCACGATAAAATTGAAATTAAAAGAATCCTACAATTCCTGAACACAAGAGATAATAGCCAACGCTTACCCATCATATGAAAATACCTCATTATCCTGCACCGTCAATTATGCTATACCCCTAAAAACAATGCATCTTTCGCCAAACTTTCACTTCTGGACTTATAAATAGCAAAGCAGGACACGTAAAAGGTCAGTCTTAATCAACGACCCGTAGCTCTCCTTAGGGAATAGGTAGATTGAAACTTAAAACAAAGAGCTAAACTCTTGAAAATTGGCATCAAAGGCGATGCCAAAATTTTGAGATGTTTCTCAAAACCACGCTGTTCAACCAGTGAACTAAGTTATTCAAATATAGTTAACTGCATAAAATAAGATTAAGATTAATTAAAACTTCTTCTCTGTAGAAAAAAACGACTAAAATTAAGGTTTAGGTCGACAATCAAATGTTAGCACTGACAGCAACTGACTGCGATTTTATAGCAAAATAATCGGGCATTTGTAAGCACATAATGTGTACTATTATTATCCACAAAAGTTTGGGTAGGGGGCAGATCTGTTCTCTATTTGTGTCACACTGGCTAACAGACAAACAGGATCACTCTTGATTTCTTCTTAAGGGGCTGGCGACTGAGCGCGAATTCTTCGATGGCCCAGGTTTTAAGGGCTCAGCTTGTGCCCCACTCTGCTGGCGGGGTGCATAGTTTCAGGGTGGAAGCACGCTGAGCCCGCTGAGGAATGCGGGGCTTGTCCAGGATTAGTGGATGCCGGTGCGCCTTTGCGCTGATTGGAAAATGCCGTGGCGGTTATGGTCGGTGGCGTTCGGGCCGACTCTGAACCGCTCGGCACGACGCGGCGGGGTAGGTCAAGGATCCCGGTGTTGCACACCGCTCCACGAGATCTGACTCAGGTAACATTTCTTTGGGATTATAAATTTCAAAGAAGGGCTCTGGTGTTGCACACATCCCGAAAAATTCCGGGTTAGGTAATATCAGCTCCGGCGAAATCGGGGCCTGCTAACACTGTGTAGAATTTCTAAGGAATATTAAACAGTAAATGCAGCTTGTTACTCAGATTTTCTGGCAAGAGACATGAATGAAAAGATCCGATCTACAGTCCCGATTTGGTCCTAAGTGATTTGTACCTGTTTAAAAAGCTCAAATCAGACCTGCAAGGTCATCTAGATCAACCAAAAGTCTTTTTTGAAAAGGGGTATCAGGAAGCTTCCAAAACGTTTGAAAAAATTTGTTAACTCTGGGGGGAAGTACGTAGAAAACTAACATGTGCAGGTAAATGTTTGGAAATATAGATTTTTTTGTAACAAAATCAATCCCGGTCATATTTGAACCACTTTGTAGATAAAATCGAGATTCTCTTAGTCGCCAAAACTCACTTAACAAAAATAACAGTTTTTAAAATACATTGAACATCAGCTTAAAAAATAACTATGACTTAGATGAAGCTGACCAATATCTAACCACGCTAATTCAAAGTGCCTTGTAGAAATCCACTTCTAAAACCCATAGATTAGTTCAAGAGAACTATTAACTCTTACGAAGCTTCCTGGATATGATCTGATAACAGGCGAAGTATTCAAACTTCCCTAAAAAAAGATTATGTAACCATATAAAATATGTTGCGACTATGTTACTACCCGATACTATGGAAATATGCTTTAATAATCATGATACTGAAACCTGGAAAATTTCTAATTGAAGTTAGTTCATATAGGCTAATAAGCCTAGCTATCATGTCCAAAGTTTTTGCAAAATTACAAACATAGTGAATATCGATGACTTAATTTCTAGCCACCAGTTTCAGGCACAATTACTCCATTATACAACAGTGTTATAGGATCGTCAATAAAATCAAAGTAAATTTAGAAGCAAAGCAGATGTACATATCAGTAATTCTGGAAGTAAATTAGGCTTTTGACGAGGTGGCATACTTTTGAGATTAAAACAACGATAAATACTTATCCAAAAGTTACTTTCAAGTTAAACCCGAAGACTCCTTAACCAGTACCAGTCCATTAAGTCTGGCTTACCCCAAGAAAGCGTACTGGAACCTTTTTGATATTTGCTATTCACTACTAATATACCAGTTAGCCAACATACGCCACTAATAAAGTTCGCCGATGATACAGCCATCTTTGTCGCAGATCTTGCTTCTAAACAATTACAAAACTTGGATCAACTCCAAAATTGGTTTAAGCATTGCAGAATTAATATAAAGGCTAATAAATTTTATCAAATTACTTTCACTGTAGGAAGAGGTAAATGTTATCAACTTATTTTAAATAACAATATCATTTCTGTTAAAAAAGAAGTTAAATACCTCGGGTTTCATGTTTATGATTAACCTGGAAATCGCACTTTAAACCCAAAAACGCCAATTATACTTAAAAGCGAAAAGTATGCCTTGGCTAATAAACCGAAACAATAAACTCGTCATATACAAGACAATAATAAATCCCATCTGGACATATAGAGTCGAACTTTGGGGTTGCAGTAAACCATTAAATACGAAAATATTTAAACGTTTTCAATTCACAATTCTTAGAATGTGAACAAATGTAGTCTCCTATGTTTCCAACAACACCATAAAAGAAGATCTCAAAATTTAATTTATAAAAGATATCATCAGTGCTTACTCTAACAAACATAAATATTGCGACATAAATTACAATAATCTACTAATTAATGATCTGTTCAGCCGACCTGTGTGGAGACTATGAGTACTATCAGCTTGTTGATAAGAAACAAAAATTTAGAGCAACGTTTAGTAATACTGCCCATAGTTAGTACACCTTAATATATAATGGTGTTACCGTCAATCGAGCGTCGGGACGCTACGACCAGCAACACGTGGGACACGGAATACTAAAAGAAGAAGCGTCGGCTCCAACTTACGATTAGGATTATATTTACAACCTTACAGAACTTATCTTACGCTAACCTATCAACCCTAGCTAACTTAACCTACTTAGCTAATGTGCAAAAACTTAACCTACGACTTAATTTACGCGCTGAAACGGGCATTGAGGTGGGGTAGCGAGCTGGGGGCAGCAGGGCCAGTGGCGGAGCCAGGCAGTGAGCAGCAAGGGACGACGCGGAGCCGGGAAGCGGGCAGCAGAGCAGGCGATCGGGCAGCGAGGCTGACGATTGAGCAGCTGTAACGGCTGGACGGCACAGCGGGCGGCAGAGCAGGCGGCCAGATGGCGGGACCAGGCAGCGAGTAGGGCAGCGAGCTGGGCATCAGAGCGCCAAAAGAAATTAAAACTCACCTGGGCTCTTGATGGTTTACTATTTTTGGGGCTGGCGACTGAGAGCGAATTCTTCGGTGGCCCAGATTTTAAGGGCTCAGCTTGTGCTGGCGGGATGCATAGTTTGAGGGTGGAAGCACGCTGAGCCCGCTGGGGGGTGCGGGGCTTGTCGAGGATTGGTGGACGCCTGGGGTGTCTTTGCGCTGGTTGGAAAATGCGCCGGCACCCTTGCTCTGGTTGGTAAATGCCGTGGCGGTTATGGTCGGCGGCGTTTGAATCGATTCGGAATCGCTTGGCACGACGCGGCGCGGTAGGTCAAGGATGCCGGTGTTGCATATAACCCCACAAAATCGGATCAGGTAATATTCCTTTTAAGATTATAAATTCCAAACAAGGACCCTGGTGTTGCACACGGGCTGAAAAATTTCGGGCCAGGTAACATCAGCCCCGGCGAAATCGGGGCCAGGTAACAATGGTATATAGGGTGGCAGAGAAAAGAAGAGTTAAGTTGATATAATAATTTTAAAAAAACTGCAAATATAAATGAAAACAAATATCTAGCCAAACCAAATTATAAAATACTAGAAAAATCGGAGAAAACACATAGTAGAAATAACAAAGTGAATAAAACAAAATTATTGGGGTAGCCCCTCATAACTAAAAAAAAGCGGAGCAATAAAATAATAACAAAGTAGTGGTCCATGAAGAACAAAGCATAAAATAGACAAATTGGGGAGTTTATTAATATAGCAAACACACTCAAACGACTATAAATAAAATAAAGCGGAAGGTATGGGAACCGTCCATTCTAAGAAAATAGATTACTAGGGATCCAGACAAAGTGCCAAGTGAAATTCCGAACACAACTGAAAACCGTTATGATTATAAGTGTGATTAAATAAAAAGTAGTATCAAAATAATAATCAAGTTAACAGTATTTTGACTATTAATACATAAGCGTAGGAATACTTTAACAAAACCCAATTTATCAGCAATTACATCTGATTTTTGTTTCCTCAAATCATGGCCATGCAACGAATCCACCATATTTATTGATATGGTTTAAATATTAGTATATTGACGTGCAACTAATCGAAGAGATGTTTTGAAGCAACATTTATATGATACACCTTACATAATTAACACAACTGCTATTTTTAAACACTTAACTTCTTTATTGTGTTACGTTAGAATACCACATAAAAAGAGTTAAATCATTAGCACTAAGAGTAATTAGAATTTTCTTTTAAACTTTATTAATACTCCAATGTTCTGTTTTTTTTTTAATTTCTTATCTAAATTCATATTTAGTACTATTAATTATCTTTAAATAAATATTTTATTGTAAATCAAACGATACCAGCATTTATTGTGGATAATAAAAATATAAACCTTTTAAAATTACTGAGTTTAGAATCATAACTGCACTTTCGCATAATACTTTCGTGAAATGATGTGTTCTCTTCTTCTTATTTATAATTGTTATTAAAATATAAATAAAGACGTGTGTTCTTGAGGTAGATAACATTTTTTATAAGCCAAAATTAAACAAACCTCCGTTTAATTATCATTTGGTATGAGATAAAATACTCTCTATAAGTTAACAAAAATCTAATATGACAACACTTAAAACTAGAACTTTAAATTGTTTTTGCATCTAATTTGAACAGCATATTCAACAGTTCAATATACGCCCACATATAAGTACAAAGATAATTACTAACAATAATTTTCTGTTTATAACATTGATTATTCTTAGTATAAGGTTTACTAGCCAGAAAACAAAAAAATTACGAGAATCTGCTCCAACATGAATAACATTTATAGGATTGGGCAGTTCGTGCAAAGAAACTTCCACGAATAACAACTTTAGGAGATTTAGGAGATCCAATCATCCTTGTTTACGTCAGGCTTTCAGGAAAAACAGTGGCATTATTTTAAGCCTGCTGAATCCAGAGCGGTAGTTGTTAAAAAAAACGTGTGTCGGTGTCTTGCCGCGGCACGGCTACGGTAACACAAACGCGCACTAAGGGACCCTAACGCAATCAAAAGAATTACGTGTGGCAGGCGTTTTGAAAATCCCGCTGCGATCTGGTAATTGTCTGTCATTATGCTTCATCCTGCGGTTTGCGAGATTGTTATAAATTGGTGATTTATTATTTAGTATTTTTTAGCATGCAAGGAATACATATTTAAGAATTACAAAATATGAAACATAAAACAGCATAAGATAATCATAACGATGCGATTACAAGACATTTATAAATATTAGTAAAACAAGGAGTATACACTTGAGAGCAAAACAATCAACTCATTAGCTGCATGAGTATTTTTGTCTCTTGTTTCAATCTAAGTAAAATGAAATTAAAAACCTTAACGTACAAGGAGTATTTTTATTATTGAGCTTTAAAATGATGACGCATTCAAAAATGTTGCTAATTGGAACGCACGTGCGCTAATTTGTTGATGAGGACTTTATGCTAATGCACGACAATGCACGTTGCCACGCCGCACGAGTGATCCCTACCTACCTGGATGACGTCGGTATACTAAAAATCGACTAACCTCCGTGTAGCCCAGACTCGAATCCAATTGAGCATGTTTTGGATGAGCTTAAGAATCCGAACCAGAAATCTTGCACCAGGGACTGTAATGGAGCTGAAAGTAGGGTTGAAAAGCAATTTCTCAAAACAAATTTGCGTCAACTCGAAATATCGCGCACCGTTCCGCAAAAACCGCAAGGGCCGTTCACCATTCGCGCACTCCCGAAAGTCTCCCAATATCCTCCCGCGTTCGTGACTATCTCCAGCCGCTTGTAATTAAGGTCCTCCCCGCTCTTGCCTTGGTCTGTTTGGCATCTGTTTTAGTCCTTCGCCGTCTTCCGGATTCGGATGAGGTAGGACCGAAAGTTGCCATGCCCAGTGATAAGCTGGACGGTGTGCCGGTTAAAGCACTCCGCAGCTTGTCGCGACGTGTCGACCGTGGGGATAAATATCAGCGCATGTCGCCCTGTCTCCGCTGCTTGCCATCTCTGCTCCCACCTTGCTCTTGTCCTAGCTCGTAATCGATTCTTTACGTGCCCCATTAGTACCGTCTCGAATATAGGCGGTACATCTCCTGCCGCTGCCTCTTTGGCCAACTGGTCCGAACGCTCGTTGCCTGGAGTCCCGACGTACGCCTTGGTCCAATGGAACCGGATTTCAATTTTGGCCGACAGCATCTTTGCAAAGCTCCAAACCTCAACTTGCAAATCCGTCGGCTCTCTAATACTTTTGTGAGCAAGTAGCTCTAACTTGCTGTCAGATATCACAGCGCATCTTGAGATAACTGCTCTGTGCCTCTGGATATACGACAGGCACTCTCGGAGAGCTAATAGCTCGCACTAGAAGATATTGCTCCAGTCTGCGAGCTTTGCTTGTCCATACTGAATTGCTCGTTCTCCTTGCATGACCACAAACGAGGCTCCTGCTCTCCCGTCGTCTGCCCGCGATCCGTCCGCGTAGCAGTACAGTTGTCGCTCCTTCGGCTTCGCCACGTTGAATGGGATACCGTCTCGTTCGGCCGGATGCCTCATTTCTTCCACGAACTGCCTCCGCTCGATGACGCCCTGCCGTAGCCCCAGCTCCTCTCGAAGTTGCTGCTCCGGCTCGGTCGTCAGCCTCCTGCGATCTGCCGTCTCCTGCAAAATAAAATGCAAAAGCGGTAACTAGCTCAATACTAACGTGGTTTCGGTGGTTACAGTGCGATAATCACTTGCCTCTTTAACTGCGAGTACTCTTCGTACGCTTTGCAAGTCCCAATTTTGCACTCTTCTGCCCATATTTTAGCAGCATACAGCATAGTCGGCTGTACTGCCCCCTTTTATATTCGCGTCGCCGCTTTACCACAAAAACCCCACGTTAATCGCGCCGCCGCCCCGATCCGGTGGGAAATTTGTTTTCCCTTGTCACAAACCACGCGTATGTGGCTTTCCCAATTCAACCGATTGTCGATTTCTACTCCAAGGTACCAGATGTGGTCCTTGCAATAGACGCGCTCGCCGTTGAGCAGGAAAGTCGGTCTCTCCTACCTAGGTCGCAAACCAAAAAATACCTCCTCTATTTTCATCATTTTCGCAAATTTGCGCTATCCGCCCATGTTTTAAGCGCCATGTTCGAGCGCCTGGTCTGGGTCGTCTAACTTGCAGCTTTTCGGCACTGATTTTGCCACTTTCGCCGCTTCTGTCGCTTCTGCCGCTCCTGCCGCTCCTGCCGCTCCTGGCGCTCCTGCCGCTCCTTCTGCTCCTGCTGCTCCTGCCGCCCCTGCCGCACCTACCGCTTCTGCCGCTCTTGCTATCAAAGTTGCAGTTTTGAGAAGAATAAGTATTGCAGGTGGTTCCTCACTGTCGTAGCAGAGCCGCTGTTATCCAAAATTATATAAATTATCTGTAGAAGTTATATATTATCATGTCACTCGCGCACGCTTCAGACAAAATGTTAGCTGCATCTATTGATTTATTTTATTTTACGTAAATATATCATCATCATGGTGGAAAGCGCAAAATAAATAAAGTAGAAATAGAAAATGTTACAAAATATAATTTAGATTTAATTTAAATTTGAATTATAATCTATCATATGTTTTGAAAATTCTAGTTGTAAAAATATAATAAAAGCGATAAATATGAATGAAATGGTGTCCAAATATTTACTTAAACCGATTTAACTCTTTCGATACTAACGGAATATATTTGTTCCGATTGTTGAGTTCTGTTTATTATTCAGACATTTTCAATTTATTTTTACTGAAGATTGTTTTATTAGTGCGTATTAGAATTTAGTTAAATATAAAATAACAATATTGATTAAGAAAATCTTCCTTATTTCGTCCAGGTTATTATTCTAGAGAGTTTGCGTTTTTTGTAAGGTTGATGTTTTTTTGTTTTGAAATTTTAGGCAAACAGTTATTATTTGTAGCATATGAGTAATTTTTTATATATATTTTTATTTTTCATTGTTAAGTAATATGTATTTGTTCAGTTATTTTGAACTGCAGTCTTATTAGGAAACGTATATGTAAAAGTCGTTTAGCTTTGCCATAACAGTGTCAAAAATCATTAAACTATATTTCATGCTTTTAGCAAATTTTAATAAAGTTAGTGTTATTAGTTTTGATCAAGCAAAACAAAGTCTGATTAAGACTAAGATTTTTCATACTGATTTTCTTTGTAATCTAGTAATTAATATATCCCAGAACAGTTTAAAAGCAATAGTTTTGACTAACTTCATTAGTAGTTCTAAATCTTCTAATAAATATTCAAACACCTCAACACTCATTTATGGTGCCTCTTCGACTTTACATTGCAAACAACATTAATAAAATATTGATGGTAATACCTACCAAAAAAGGAAAAGCTGTGGCTGAAACGCACCAATATGAGATCATCTCTTCTGTCTGTGCACATATACTGGTCTTAAAAAAGGCTTGAACGGGGAATCTAAAAAATGCTCTTAAATTAGAAAGCAAACTTAACTCATAATTTAGTATTATAATAACTCTTTCTGGTTTGCTTGTAATCTATCAAATATTATAATAACTCTATGAACGGAATTAATTTAGCCTATATATTTAGTTCGCTGTATTAATAATCAAAAAGATAATAGATGAGAGAACAGTTGTTGCCCTTTTCTATAACAAATTTATGGATTTTGCCTAGAAGGTTAAAGAAAATAGTTATTCCTTTAGTTTTTGTACGATTTATAAGAAGCGTTGATTGAAATGGGGAAAGAAAGACTTGGACATGAGTGATGCCCTATATCAGGCCATTTAAACAGTTAAAGGTAAAAAAAATACTCTTAGAGCTACCAGTTATTTTGCAAACCCGTATTATTTTAGCTTTAACTTATATTTTGGGAATCTGGTCCACAACCCAGATATTCTACCAATTGTCAAGCATACCAGTCATCTCCTTTTTCATTCAATCCGCAACCACTATCCTTTTCTCAAACTGCACAAAATGGAATAAACCAACAAATAATGAATTTCACCAACAATGATTTCAATCACGAAGACCGCGATTCACGTGTAAATGCAGATTTAATCGAAGACTCGGATTCAGATACTAACAGCCCGAACAACATGCAAGGTACCTCGACAAATACGAAACATGAATGGCAAAAAATCAAAATACGGAAAATAACCAACTCTAATACAATCTTTAATCGTCAACAACCCATTCCTACGAGCATATCAAACAGATACGAAATCCTCTCACAAACTCAACCCGAAAACGCTTGTCAAGAGCAAACACCTAATAATAACGAAAGTCCTAGAATGGCGAAGCCTCCGTCTATTTATATCCATGGAGTAAACAATTATAATGAAATGATTAAAAATATTACTAAAATCCTGGAAAAAGAGCAATACCACACAACAACTTTACCAAACGATAAAATTAAAATAAACACCAACACAATAGACTCATACAGAAAACTCACCAAACACCTTAAAGGTGAAAATATATTTCATCACACCTACCAATTAAAAGAAAAACGCGCATACAGGATAGCCATTCTAACTCTTCACCACTCCATACCAGTTTCAGAAATAACAAAAGAATTTGGGAATCTTGGTCACACAATACGCAATATTATTAACATACGTCACAGACTAACCAAACAACCATTGTCACTGATCATGGTAGACCTAGAACCTAAAGAAAATAATAAGTCCATCTTCAACGTTCAGCATCTAAGTAATATGAATATCACGGTTGAACCCCCAGGAAGACACAAACCATACCTCAGTGCACCCGCTGTCAAGAGTATGGCCATACGAAAACTTACTGTAATAAACCATTTGTCTGTGTGAAATGTAGCGGTAACAATGAAACCCAGTCCTGCAAAAAAAACCCAATACTCCAGCCACTTGTGCCTTATGTAATGGACAACACCCAGCCAATTACAAGGGATGTTCAGTATATCAAGACATCAAAAAAGCCAAAAACCCAACACTCAGAAGAATCACAGATAAATCCAGAACGTACCAGTTACCACCAAATATATCCGAATTCCCACCACTTCCTAAACAAAACGCCAAACAAAATCCAGAAGTTATGCATCATCCTTACCACATCCCTGCAACCACCCGACAGAAGACCCCCTACTTATACCTTCAATGAACAGCAGAATAACATCAACCAATTGTTCTCTAGCTTCCTAACGGAATTTAAAGCAATGTTTTCGCAGCTTATCAGCCAAAACAGCATAGTTTTAAACATGCTTTCCACTGTTATAAACAAATTAGCTTAAAAATGGCCAACCACCTCCTTATAGCTCTCTGGAACGCCAATGGCTTATCAAACCATATATCTGAGATCAACTGTTTTCTGCAATTACAGGATATAGATGTATTACTCGTCTCCGAAACCCACGTAACAGCCATAACAGTTATTAAAATACCGCATACCTTTCCTACCACCCTGATGGCACAGCACATAGCGGATCAGCGGTAATTATCAAAAACTCAATCTCCCACCATGAATGGAACTCCTTTCAAACCGACAAAATTCAAAGCTCTAGTATAAAGATTCAAGTCCTACTCTACCCATTGATCATAGCAGCAGTATACAGTCCATCACGACATGCTATCTCAACTGAAGAATACGCAGATCTGCTAAAATCCCTTACGCGAGATTCCTCATTGGAGGAGATTGGAACGCCAAGAATGTGGCCTGGGGCTCAAGACTAACCAATCCGAAAAAGCGTAACATACTCAGAGCAATACAAAATCATAACTGCAACTACATATCAACCGCAGAACCCACCTATTGGCCTACAGATAGAAACAAAATCCCCGACTTATTAGGCTTCGCTATTTCCCGCGGCATAGCAAACACATACACCAAAGTAGAATCGAACTATGACCTGTCCTCAGATCATATTCCCATTCTAATTACCTTAAGCACATCCATTATTACCAGGGAACCATCCCCAAAACTCTACAACAAAAACACCAATTGGGACCTTTTCAAAAACACACTGGATCACGAGATTAATCTAACTATCCGAATTAAGGACGCCTATGACCTAAACGAAGCAACCCAATATTTAACTACAATGATACAAAATGCGGCATGGCAAGCAACACACAGTGAAACAAACACCTGCTCAGCAGATATTAATATCCCTCGTCTTATAAGGCACCTCGTCACAAAAAAAAAACGCAAGGTACGAAAAAAATGGCAACGAACTAAACAAAGGCCAGACAAGACCATATATAATAGGCTTACTCATCAACTCCACACTGAACTATTAAAAGCCCGGAACGACACCTTTCAGCATTACATCACGAATCTTTCACCTATTGATCATATGATATGGAAGACAACAAAAAAATTTAAAAGGCCAATAGCACCGATACCTCCAATCAAAAAGTCCGATGATACATGGGCCAGATCAGACAAGGAAAAAGCTGATTCATTCGCAGACAATCTTGCTACTGTATTCTCATCGCCGCAACCGATAGGAAACAACGATGACACCGACATTTCCGCATTCCTTGACGCGCCTTGCCCAATGTCCTTACCTCTGAGACCATTCTCACCAGCCGAAGTAAGACAGCAAATTAAATTGGCAAACCCACGTAAAGCACCTGGTTACGACCTAATCGTAGGAGATGTATTGCAAAACCTCACCAGAAAAGCCTTGGTGTTACTTACAACCATCTACAACAGCATTCTACGACTCTGCCACTTCCCCACTCAATGAAAACATCATTACCCTTATTAAACCTGGCAAACCTCCTACGCAACCCTCCTCCTACAGACCCATCAGCCTTTTACCACTCATGTCAAAAATATTCGAAAAACTGCTCCTCATAAGAATCCACGAAACTGTCGACCTACATGAAATTCTCCCAAACTACCAATTTGGCTTCCGGCAGCATCATTCTACTATCCACCAAGGGCACCGAATAGTTAACAGCATTATGGAGACTAGAAACCAAGCGCGTCTGCATAACTGTATGCCTAGACATAAAACAGGCTTTCGACAAAGTATGGCACACGGGTCTGTTATACAAAATAAATCTCTATTTTCCAAATCAGCTGTACCACATACTAAAATCATAACTAACCCAGAGGATTTTTCAAGTTAAAGTAAATAACACAACTTCCGAATACCACGAAATTATATCTGGAGTACCGCAAGGTAGCGTACTAGGACCGCTGCTGTATCTCCTATATACTTCCGACACGCCTTCAACTAACGATACTGTATTTCCAATGTTCGCCGATGATACAGCTATCCTCTCAATAGACGAAAACCCAATAACTGCAGCAGCCCATCTACAAACACAGTTAGGCATCTTGCAAAACTGGTTCAACAAATGGAGAATTACAGTCAATAGCGATAAATTCTCGAAAATCACTTTCACAAATAGACGTATTGCAAGCCTACTAAACAACATCAACAATACTCTTATACCTCAGAAGACGGACATCAAATATCTTGGACTACACCTAGACCATAAGCTCACCTGGAGCACTCACATCAAAGCCAAAGGAAAACAAATAGATCTTAAAATTAAACAAATGCACTGGCTCCTTGACAGACGCTCCCAACTCTCACAGTCAAACAAACTACTGTTATATAAAAGCATCATAAAACCCATCTGGACATATGGTATACAGTTGTGGGGGTGCGCTAAAGCCTCCCACACAAAGATCCTGCAACGAAGCCAATCAAAAATCCTTCGTAAAATAGCCAACGCCCCATGGTACATCTCTAACAAAACCCTTCACACAGATCTAGGAATTCCATACGTAGCCGCAGAGATACAGAAGCTTGCTCGAACATACACGAACCACCTGACAGGACATAAAAACCAGCTAATAGAACAGCTCTCTAACCAGCCAACCATCACCAGACGATTAAAACGAAATTGGCCACAAGACCTCCCAGTGTAACTACCCAGAATAACTTAGTGTTTAGCCTACGGGTAGTAATGCTCTGGCCGGATCCCCCCAATGACATGTTATAAAATTATAAATTATAAATAATTTACTTATTACTCTTCTGAGAGTAGATTGTAAATAAACAACAAATAATAAAAAAAATATTTTGGGAATAATAAGAAATGTTAGAGAATATATGCTAAATAACTGAACTCCACGGAGAGATTACTGAAGTTGCTTTAAAAAAATATATCAAAAAGATGTTATTCTAATTTTCATTTTAATTAGCTGTTGTAAAAATTGTAATAACGTAATACCTTTCATTACTATTCTAGAAATAACCAGAATGGTTCTATAGTAACGAAAAACAAGTGCTCCATGCTGTTAGTAGATTAATTTATAAAGTGTCAATGTTCCGTAACAATTTGTGAAAATTTCGTAACATTTCGTTCACAAGAAGGCAAGATACAACGCAGTAACTAATATTAGTTAATATATATCGGTTCAAAAAATGAATTCAAAACAAAGAAAACGTCCCAAATGCTTAATATCGGTTATACAGATACAATTGTTCATTATAAGTACAAGATTATAAGTGCCATCAACTATTCAGAGGAGGTAGAGGAAATATAGATAATAATAAACAATCAGGCCAAAAATTAAAAAAAAATCTATAGTAAGATATATGGAAGCTGAATCTGAAATATCTAAAACAATTCACCGCATTATAACCGAAAAACTTGGTCTGCAAAAGGTAATTTGGTTTGCTCCATATCAATTAAGAGATGACCAAAATTTGTAGCGAGTTGGGCGTTACAAAGACATCAAAAGAACTTAGAAATGATTGCCACTGGTGTAAGTGATAGTGTTTACAATATGATCTAAAAACTAAGCACCGAGGCGAATGTTGAATGATAATAATGCACCTTTTCATGATCTGCTGACACTGATTTTTAACCAATAATAAATTTTTTGCTCTAGCATCCCTCGTATTCACTTTCTTAGGCTCCCTGCAGCTGTTTTTATTTTATAATCTTCATTTGGTGATGAAGGCATCAATTGAAGATATGAAATGGTCAGCGATTATCGTAATACTGTTTCAATCAGCAATGTAATAATGTTACTTAATGCACTGCTAAAACGTGCAAATTTGTATTTTTGTGAACGAAAAATTTATTAAACAATTAAAATAATTTTTGTTAAAATTTTTGAGGCAGAGAATGGTCTATGTCCCAAAAATTGTTAATAACGGAAAATATAAACTTTAAAGTCTCATTTTAAGCAACATTCAATGTTTGGAGCTCTAGAGGCATCGAAGGCCTAGAAGAAATTGATACGCCGATAAGGAACGTATAGATCTCTTCAAAGAAATTATATTACAATAATTAAAACATATTCTAGTTTCTGTACCTTTTACTCGAGGAAAAATAAGAGAAGCTGCATCAGCACTAGAATTAAACAATTTTTTTTTAGATTGGTGGAGTTATAGACATTTTGTTAAACTCACGAACTCAGTTTATAGTATAAAATAATGCCAAACAAATGTTTTAACCATAAGAAACAGACGCTTTTGTTCTGTAGAAACTGCAGAAACAAATTAAAGAAGATATAAATTTAACAGAGTAGCAGCTTCTAGGAACAAAAAAAACAAAATATTCAATTTGTTTTAACTAGAACTGGAAGAAAACATGAATTATAAGGAATTGTAGCACCTACTAGTAACTTCTCGAACCGGTAATAGCGGGATTTTTTTATTCTTTACTAAAAAAACTAAATAGTGAAGACATTTATAAGTAAGAAAATAAGTTTTGCGAATGAGTCAAAAACCAACAAATTTATTGACTAGAAGTGATTATAATTATTCAACAACATTATTCAAAGAATTGCGCTTCCCGCCTATAGTGTTCAATTTGTCCTTAGTCAGATGTGCAGTATGAGGCTTGGCATTGTCTTAAAGTAGTATGGCGTTGCGACGACGTCAACGTGGCAAGGCTCGATGGCAGCGGTCCAAGTGCTCGCAGTAACATTCGGCGTTAATCGTCTTTCCAGCCCACAACAAATCTCAGTGAATTGGTCCAGTTTGTAGCACTATGGCACTATCAAAAAAGGTTATTTGCAACTTAGTGCTCTTGAGTTTTAATAATGGTACGAGCAAACGACGCCAATTCCACCCGCCAAGTGACTGCGTACCGTTAGTTTTCCAAGTTCCCAGCTGGTAATACCGATTTGGCCGACTGGACTCGCTCCGGGCGCCCACATAAAGTCGATTAGTTCCAGTGATTGAAGTAAATGAGGAAGATCCGGCGATGTCAACCAAAGCATTCACCGAATATTCGTAATATTCTGAAAACCACAGGTAAGAAGAGAAAGAATGGATTATGCATGAGCTCACTCAAGCACAGATACACAAACCCAAGGACATCGCTCAAAAGCTGTTCTGCCGTCATATTCGCGCTCCATTTCTTGCCAAGGTCATAGTATATGCAATGTTTTGAGGACGATACTTCGAATAATGTTGTTGAATAATTATAATTACTTCTGGTCAATAAACTTGTTGGTTTTTGGCCCACTTGCAAAACTTATTTTGCCAGTTTTATAATATTAGTATTATGACAAATAACGTTATTGGAAGCAGGATACAAATTTATAACAATTGATATGGATATTTTAATAGTAAGGCTCTAACGCTCAGCGCGGGAGTTCACGGCCTGCAAACTGAAAAGTTAAGGCTCTCATACGTTCGCTTTCTCTGCCCGGTCGTCGCGCTCCATCTCTGATGTGGGGCGATGTTCAAGTAAACGCAGGTATTCAATTATTTTTAGTACTGAGTAGGGCACCCGACAGGGATCAGAAAGCACTGGGAATTAAACCCGGATCGGTCGGCATCGCAGCTCGCCCGTCAACTACGGAACCACGCTGGCTCCAATTGATATGGATATTCTAAAATAAATAAGGAGCTCCAAATAGTTGTTCTTTAGAAACAAGTGATCACAAAATTGTAAGTTTAATTAATTTATTAACATTTAAATCTACAATTAACGATTCTAATTAATGATTTTAATTCAATAATATAAACAGTACAAGATTTTTGTTAATAAACTTGCACTATAATTATTAAACCAATTTATTTTCTATTTAGAAGCATACCCAGGTATTAACGACATCTCTGTATCTTCTTCTTTATTAACATATATGCCCTTATGCCCTAAAGCGTCGGGCCGGTTGCCTCGATCCACTTCTTCCAGTCTTTTTAATCTCGAGACAGCCCATTCATTTGTCCTTCCTCCTTTCTCTTGCCATTGTGTTTATTTCTTCTATTCATTTTGTTCTGGGCCTGTCTCGTCCTCTTGTTTTTCCTGGTCTTGTTTCGATTACTTGTTTGGGAGTTCTTTCTGCATTCATTCTAAGCACATGTCCGTACCAACCCAACTGCCGGTTCTCTATTCTTCTATTCAAGGGTATTTGGTCCACTTGCTATCTTATTCTGGTTTTCTTACTCTTTACTCTATCTCTTCTTGTTTTGTTGGCCATTTTTCTTTAAAAAATTATTTCTGCCGTTTGTATGCGTCTTTTCTCTTTCTCCACCATAGTCCAGCTTTCTGATCCATATGTCAGGATAATTACATATACTACATTATATATCTTTAGTTGCGTTCTATTTTAAATTTCTCTTTTTTCTACTATAGTATTGTTTATTTGGTAATAGGCGTTGGTTGCTTTCTTAATTCGGTTGCTGATTTCTGCATCGTTCGTTCCGTTACTTAAGATGATTGTACCTAAGTAGTTATACCTTTCTACTACGTCTAGTACTGCTTCCTTGCAGCTAATTCTAATATCTTCTTAATATTTTTTGTTTGTTATTCTCAGTATCTTACTTTTAGATGTATTTATCTCCATCTCTTTTGTTTATATTTGTTGTGTCTACACGTTTATCGCTTCTTGTAATTTTTGTTGAGGATATGATCTGCATATATTACTAAATACCCGACCATGGTCTTTCTTGTCAGTTGTTTATATCTTTTTATCAGCATATTAAAGAGCAGGAAACAGACCATCGCCCTGTTTTACGTTCATTTCCATGTCAAATATTTCTGAATATTCCTCGCTTATTCATATCCTCCAATATATTTCCTTGTATAAATTTTTAATGGCTGTATTGAGATTTTTTGAGTTTTCTTGGGACTGTATCGAAAGCGGATTTTAAGTCTATAAAAGCATCATGCGAAAACCCGGTGAAAAGCAAAATAAACGCGGAAAGAATAAATCTTATAAAAAGCAAAATAATATCAAAAAGATAGCAAATTGGAACATTCGCAGTATGTTCAAAGCTGCAAAGCACTCGAATACCTTTTAGCGATGAGCAGACTCGGAATTAAGGTACTTTGAATCAGCGAAATGAGGTGGCTAGGAAGCGAAATAAAATAGTTAAAAGAGATCATGTTACGTATTACTCTGGTGGAAATGATCCAAAACATTAATATTGAGTAGGATTAATTGTCACAAAGAAAATTGACAAAGCAGTTAGCAATTTTGTACTTTACTCGGATAGAACACTTATGATACAGATACAAAATAACACAGTTAACATCAATATTATACCGATGTATGCAGCGACAACGAAAAAAGAAGACCAGGAAGTAAAAATATTTTATGAGAAAATTGATTATTTAATGAAAAATACACGTTCACAGGAAATTAACATTATAGTGGGTGATCTAAATGCTAAGGTTAATAAAAGTGAACAAGGAGTGGTAGTGGAAAAATTTGGATTGTGTTAACATAACAACAGAGGTAATAGACTAGTAAATTTCTGCAAAGAAAATAAATATATTATTACTAACATCATGTTTCAATATTACCCTAGAAGATTATATACATGGATCAAACCGAAAAAAGAAGGTATACCAAAAAAAACTAAATCAGATAGATTACGTCTTAGTAAACGAAAGATACAGAAACAGAATAAAGAATGTTAAGACATACCCAGGGGCTAATAGGATCAGGCCACAATCCAGTTGTAGCATCATTCTGTTTGCGGCTAAAAAAAAAAGCTAAAAATAGAGTCAAAAATAAAATAGATATTAGACAAATATCAGAACCTGATATCAAAAATAAATTAAGCGTTACTATTAGCAAAGAAATAGGAGCGATGCTCCAAAACGCGGTTTTCGAAGAAGATATAGAAAATACATAGACAAAAATTAAAAAAAATTACGGAACAACCACAGACACCTTAAGATTACAAACCTAACACCAACGAAAGAAAGAATGGATGATAATAGAAATCCTAGAATAATGAATAAAATAATAATACAAATAATACTAAATACCGAGACATTAATAATATTATAAAGAAAAAAATTCATGAAGCAAAAGAAGAATAGATCACCAAAAAATGTAAATAAATAAAAAATTTAGAAAAAAAAATGTGACACTAGAAATATTCACAAAAAGACGAAAGAAGCATGTAGTAACAAAAAAAATAGTCACTATAGACTTCTCACAGACAAAGAAGGAAAGGTAATTATCATAGTAGAAAAGAAACTTGCTCGCTGGAAGGAATATATAGAAGAACTTTGTTGATGATAATAGAACAGAGGTTACGTACATAAGTAACACAGAAATGGCACCAGATATAACAAAAGAGGAGATTATACATGCAATAAAAAGTTCAAAGGATAATAAAGCAGTAGGACCTGACGAAATTCCTACAGAACTAATAAAACTAATAGACGAGATCAAGATTGTAATACTTTTGGACCTATTTAATGCAATATACCAATCGGGGTATATCCCAAAAGACTAGCTAAAATCTACATTTGTAACGATGCCTAAAACAAATCATCCACGAAAATGAAAGGATTATCTTAACATCAGTTTAATGAGTGACGCCTTAAAAATAGTACGCCCGAATATATAATAAATGTGAAATTATTATGTCAAATACACAACTGGAATTTAGAAATGGATATGGGACACGCGAATCACTATTTGCTTTAAACATTTTAATCGAACGATATTTAGATGTAAACACAGATGTATATATTGGATTCATAGACTATACCAAAGCGTTCGACAGAATAAATCACAATAAATTACTTGAAATACTAGAACAGTTGGACTTAGATTATCAAGATCTACGCCTTATAATAAACTTATACTGAAGACAGAGCATGCGTCCGAACAAAAGAAGGCATTACTGAGGAAATAAATACAAGGGTGGAGTGAGACAATGTTGCATTCTGTCACCACTTTTATTCAAGGTATATTCAGAGATCATATTCAAAACAGCATTGAACGAAAGTACAGAGGGTATTAAAATTAACGGAATAGCTATAAATAATATAAGATATGCTGACGATTCCGTGCTTATAGTGGAAACGGAGCAGGAGCTTCAAAATCTGTTCAACTACAATATGAAAGTAGTGCAGCAAACGGTTTAGACATGAATCTAAAGAAGACTAAGTAATAGGTCTAGTAAAAAGAAATCCATTATTTTTCCAATAGATGGTTTTAATAAATTGTATCTCGCGCTCTAAATGTTCGATCGGTTTATACTAGATGACGTTAGAAAGCTGACACTTTTTACTAAAAAAACTTATTTGACAGTTTTGTGAATGGTTCCCTCAGTTTTGTTTGAGCTCACGTCAAAGAAGGACACCAGCAAAAAGAAAATACGCTATGTTTTACAGTTTTTCTTCGATAAAGGTGGAAACGCAAGCCAAGCGGCTGAAAATGTAAATAGTGTTTATGGTTCTGATACTGTAACAGCCAATCAAGAGCGGTTTTGGTTTCGTCGATTCCGTTCCGGTAATTTCGATGTCAACCACGCTCTGGAAGGCCAATTGTCGATAATGTGGATAAAATCACGGAAATAGCCGAGTCCGACCGTCATATAAGCACTGTTTCTCTTCCCCAGGAGCTAAACATTGCACAAAAAAAGTTTGGAATTATTTGGAAAAGGCTGGATACAAAAAGAAGCTGGATGTATGTGTGCTACACAAGTTAACGCAAAAAACCTCAAGAACCGAATCTTCATCTCTGAATCTCTGCTGAATCGCAACAAAGTCGACCCATTTCTGAAGTGGATAGTAACTAGCAATGAAAAGTGGACAAGTACGACAACGTCAACCGAAAATGGTCGTGGTTGAAGTGCGGTGAGCCGGCGCAAACGGTGGCCAAGCCAAGTTTGACGGCCAAGAAGGTTTTGCTGTGCGTTTGGTGGGATTGGCAAGGAATCATATAGTATGATCTGCTTCCCTAAGGTCAAACTCTTAATTCAAACCTCTACTGTGAACAATTGGACCGTCTAAGAAAGCAATCGCCCAGAAGCGGCCAACTTTGGCGACTAGAAGAGGAATTGTGTTTCATCAAGACAAGGCCAGGCCATACACGTCGATAGCGACTCCCCAGAAGCTCCGGGAGCTTGGTTGGGAGAATCTTATGCATCCACCTTTAGTCCAGACCTGGCACCAAGTGATTACCACCTCTTTCTGTCCATGGCGAACTATTTTGCTGGTGAAAAATTCGCCTTAAGAGAGGCTTGTGAAAATCGACTGTCCCAGTTTTTTGCCAATAGGGACAAGGGCTTCTATGAGAGAGGCATAATGGAATTACTTTCAAAATGGCAACAAGTTATCGAACAAAACGGCGGATATTTGACCTAAATCGGTTCATTTTAAGTATGTTAAATAAAACATTTAATTTCATGCAAAAATAATGGATTTCTTTTTACTAGACCTATTATATGGTGATAACAAAAAAACAACCAACAATAACAGGAATTGTAGTAAACACTAAAGCCATCGAACGAACATCTCACTACAAATACTTGGACACAATAATAAATGACGAAGGAAGGAAGCAAAGGAAATTAGAATCCGAATTGGACAAGCCAAATACGCGTTTAGCAACATAAAATCTTTACTATGTAATCGTAGTTTAAAATTACAACTAAGGAAAAGATTTCTTAAGTGTTATGTGTTTCTGGTATTGCTCTATGTGGCAGAGGCCCGGACGATGTTAAAGGACCTGTGCAACAAAATCGATGCATTTGAAATGTGGGCGCATATATGTATGCTGAGAGTTTCATGGACGGACAGAGTAACAAATGCAGAAATACTTGAAAGAATGAATTGGTCCTTGGAAATTATTAATACTATAAAACAACAAAAATTAGAATATCTGGGACATATAATGAGAGGTAAATATATCAATTGTTATAACAATTAAAACAACAAGGTTATATAAAAGGAAAACGAAGTCCTGGTCGTAGACGCACCCCATGGCTGAAGAATATACGAAAAGGGTATAACAAATCGACAACATTATTATTTCGAGCTGCAGTTTTCAAGGTGCAACTACCTTTTAATCGCCAACATCCGTTAAGGATTGGCACTAGAAAAAGAAAAGCTAGATATAAGTTTCCGTTGCGTTCTCTTGTTTTTTTTTCGATTATATTTCGTACTATGAATATATGGTCTTGGGTTTGTCGGTTTGGTCTGAAGACTGCTTGTTCTTCTTTTAGTTTTATTTTTATTTCCTGTCTTAGTCTTTTTCCAGTACTCTAAAATATATTTTGAGTATTACAGAGAACAAGCATATAGCTCTGTAGTTTTTGCATGATATTGTACTTCTCTTTTTTTGTATTGAGTGAATTATGTTCATTTCCAATCTTACGATATTTTCCTCCCTTCCAGGCTAGGTAGCAAAGTTTTGTATCCAACTCTTCACTTTTTCGCTTCAATATTTAATTATTTCGGTATAAAATACATTATAGACCGATCCTGAAAGTGTTTTTAATAGAGACATTTTACTTTGTGTTGCATAGTTTTAATAATTCCCATTACCTACGCAAAACTCAACCCTTATACACTAACAAATATTAAAATTACGTATAATAAAATGTAATTGTTTTGGAAAAACAAATAGAATTGTTGCTTGCTATTTGAACGGTGGACATAATCTAAATATGTCAAATTAAACAATGTACATTCATTAAAGCATTTTGTTAAATAAGTTTTCGTTATTCGCCCGAGGTAAAGCGAACGAGTGAGCAAATAGCACGAATTTGTCGTACATGAAAAGAACAGCTTCGTCGCTCTTGCTGGGTAGTAAATGTTGGTGCCGTCAAGATCATTAATCTTAAAGGAACCGTAGTGAAGAGCAAACTTCAATCTAGGAGCAATATTGACACTGGTGTTATATATTATTCAACTAGTGACGTGCACCTTCTTTCCAAGTGCTTTAAAGGACGCCCGTAATTTGATTTAGTTTTTTTCCTATTGTGTGATTTATACTGCAATATGTTTGGAAGTGCCGAGATAGTTGGCAACCGAAACTAACTTTAAAATAACATAAAATTTGTTATCCTTAGAGAGTTTTAACAATATTTTATTTAAAAAAAAATGGAAACTGCTATACCTATTACAATGAGTGAAATATTATTGTTTTTCTTAAAAAATCCTGAATAGTAAATTAAGAAATTGTATTTGTTATAAAATTTTAACATGTTTTAATGCTATTCACGGTTTAAAATAAAATTTTGCTATTATATATACCAATTATTCACTTTTCCTTATTTGTTAATATAATACACATTAAGAGTTTTTACATATGTTGTTTAAAGGCTTACTTTACAAAAAGTGCTCACTTATCTTTTGTTATATATTAAACTAATATTTTTAACTTAAATATTTGCTTTAAAAATAAGTAAATACATACACATATTGGCCTTAAGTTTGGTAAAATGGAAGTTGGGAAAAAATTCCTGGCAACCTTCCATAGAATTTACTGTTGATGCTTTGTTAAAGGAAAGTGATAACCCTTAAAGTTTTATAAACATGATACTTCTACTTAATTTAGCGTAAATTAATTAAAATAGTGTACCAACCGTGACCGCAGTGATATAACAAGCTCGAGTAATTTATCAGCTATCAACTATTTGTTGTTTGATTCTTGTGGGCAAACCACGCATGGTGAATACTAACATCGAATAGCCAAGCTAAACTTTAAGGTAAGCTTATTATATTATTCATATATCCATTTGTTATTCACCTACCACAAATACATATTTTTATATTGAATTTGAACAAAGTTATCAACTGCAATTTCTACTGCCAAATTATTAACAGTCAGTAGACAACTTATGCATCCAGTTTCTATAAATGATAACATGCAACTATCAAAAATAATCCTGTATCTAAATAACTGCCTAGATGTTTGTTCGTACCTCTCCCTCGAGTTCTTCAATCAGAATATGCGTCCTGGTAGGTGGCGATCTTCAACCTTGCCTTGCAAGGTAAATTACAGCAATCAATTTCAGTTGTCTCATAATATTACCAAGATATTGGTAATTATTTAAATGTTTTTAATGCATTTGCTTACTTATTGTTAACTCTATATGCCTAGAGAACACGAAGCATTCTTCTGTAGGTCCACATTTCAAAAGCTATGATTTTTTTATTATCGGTTTTGTTAAGGTCCATGTTTTGATTCCATAAAACAATACAATAGCATTTTAATAGTCTAATTTGTATTTTAAATGAATCTGATGTGAGTATTAATTTGTTCTCAATTTTCTTAAAAACTAGTTGAGCTATTTCTATCCGTACTTTTATCTTCTGTAAACTTTCTCATTAGTCATTAACCCACATCCCTAAGTAACGATAATATGATTCATTTTCTGTCATCTGATTATTATGACGTGATCTTTTTTGTATCGCTTTGGAACTTATATTGATTATCACTGATTTTGTCTTTTAGTGTTTATAGAAAGACAAAATTCATCAGTAGTGGTGGAAATAAATTTCAACATTTTTTGTAAGCTTTGTGCTAATTCCGATAGTAACACTGTTTCCTCCGCGTATCTTATGAGGTGCATTCAAGTTATAATACCTCCGATTGTTTTTCTCACAAACTATTCACACAAAAACTGTAAACCTTGTGTTATTTCTCAACGTAATCTTTCTGCAGCCGTACATATTTTTCACAACGTCCACGTCATGATTCCATGGCCTCTGCGAACGCTTCTTTAGGAATTTTCTTTAACCACTGGAAAATTGCTAATGCAATAGAGGCACGACTAATAAATTTGCGACCACGGACAGTGTCTTTTATTGTTGAAACAGCTAAAAGTCGCTAGAAGCCAGGTCAGGTGAGTACGGAGCATGAGAAATTATTCCAAAGTTGTCAGCATTCATGGCACTCACCTGGAGGACACTTTTCACATTTTCAGGTTTTTATGCAGGATTGTGTACAGAGTTCCACTGATATGCCAACTTTGAAGACGATGTGTTCCACACTCATTCGGTGATCCTCCAAAACAAGTTTATCCACTTGTTTGATCATGTCGTCAGACCGGCTGGTGCAAGGCCGAGATTGTCTTGATTTGTTGTCACACGACGTTCTGCCTTCTTTAAACTATCGCACCCACAAACGCACATTAGACACATTTATAACATCATCACTATATGTATCACTCAACTGACGATAAATTTCAATCGGTGTCACAGCATGACAATCGAGAAAACAAATGATTACACGCTGTTCTTATAATGAAAGCGTCGCTATTTTAAATATCAAAAACAGTCCTCGCTCTCGCCGCTACCGCTACCCTTATTACTTGAGACACTACATATGTCTCATATGGTATTATTTATAATATTGATGGAATCAACTAAAATTAAGTTCTGCTTTTCAATCTTACTATTGCACTAGAATCACAGCATTAGTTGGCCAAATCATTTTGTGAACTTCTTTTCTCAAATAGTTTCTTGGCTGTTTTGATTGATGCTGCCAAATCTTCCTCTAAGCTTCTATTTTCTTAATTTTTGTAAAATTGATAGCATAGTAATATACAGCTGAAATCCATGTATCCCATCTAGTTGATATTGGTTGAGGTAATAGAGCTAAGTCGGGTGTCATTTCTTTAAAAAGTCTTATCCTAGACGGTGTTTTTAGAAAAATCTTTTTTACTAAAGGTATGAACATATCCACGTCGAAAAATTGTTCACGTATTTCCTCTGTGACACGATGTATCCCATGGACAAGGCATGTCAAATGCAACATACGTGAAAATAATGCTTTCAGAGCATTTCCTGCTTTTTTGATATATGGGGCAGCATCACTTACGAACATAAGGACGTTGTCATGAAGAATTTTCTCTGGTAAAGTAGTGACAGGAAAGTTGTGAATAATTGTGCGATTGTAATACTATTTACTCTCTCAAAAGTTTCGGTATTTAACAAATAAATTTTAGATGCTTTGTTTGGCTCCAAAGATCCAACAATTACATTGGCGATATGCCTGCAAAATCAGGTTGTATTTATACAGAGAAGCTAGAGTTTGCAATTTTTAACTTAATTACCTGTAGCATTTGTTGTTTTATCTATTGATATCCAAATCTTCCCTTTTTTCATGTTTTTCCATTTTAATCCATTGTGGATTCGTAAGCTCTGTCAAGATAGTTTTTTCTAAGCGTCGATTCATTTGGTAAATTTTGTTTGACATGCTTTTCAAAAATGACGGATTTTTCAATTTCCATAACGGAATACCTGCAATTACAAAGGCTTTACATAAGTCAAACAAAAACTCAGATAGTTGATTGAATGTTGACACAAATGTTTTGAGTAAAGGAATTTCTGGGGCGGCCACTTTCTTTTCGACTACTCTTTTATAGAAGAGTCCTGCAGTGTGTTGAGTAACAAAATACTTTTTCTTGAAATTCACTGTTTTCTCATAGATTTTACAAAGAAACACAGAACAATCAGTTGAAAAATTATCATTTCCAAATCTCGTACAAATTTATTTGATTTGTCGATGACAGAAAAACGCATTTTCGGCATTGTGGCAGAAACAAGCCTTCTTGTAAGAATGAATAAAAATGAATGCAAATCATCAAACAAAAACCAAAGTAGGTATATATTTTCAGATCGAATTCTTGGTAAGGGGTTAATAGATTACCGGGAACGAGTAGTTAACATTTTTTTTTTATTTACTGCATATTTACAACTAGTTTAACTAGACTAACAAGCAAATGAGTTAATGTACATAGCATGTGGGGAGGAACACCAAGAGTGACCCCCTGTCATTACAAGGTATACAAGTCTTATTATTAATTTGTTAGGTCACTAAACTTTGTCCGTTTCAGGCGTCTAACTGCGTTTGCATTATTTAATAAGTCTGTCACTAGAACACTAGGGTGATCACTAATACGATCGTTGTATCTGATGCAGCAACCTTTGATGACATCTTTAATCCATGGGATCTTTAGATCGTTATGTAATGTGCTGTTGTTCACATACCATTCGGCGTTTGCTATTGCGCGAAGTGTTTTGCTTTGAAATCGCTGTAATATCTCGATGTTCGATGACTTAGCAGATCCCCAAAACTGGATCCCATACGTCCAAATCGGTACTAACATGGTTTTATATAACAACACCTTGTTTGTTAAACTGAGCTGGGATTTTCGTCCGAGGAGCCAGAACATCTTCTTCACGCGGATATCTAATTCTTTTCGCTTAGTCTGTATATGTTTTTTCCAGTTTAGTTTGCTATCGAGATGGATACCGAGATATTTGATATCTTCTTTGTGTGGTATGTTAGTGCCGTTGAAGATTATAGGAGGTGGAACAACCTTGCGGAGGGTGAAGACCACTGAAGCCGATTTGTTTTCATTGATTTTGATGCGCCAGGTCTTTATCCAGTTTTCTAAAGCTTCCAGCGCATTTTGCAGGTATATTGATGCCTGAAGTGGATCTCTGTGTGAAGATAATACAGCCGTGTCGTCCGCAAACGTAGCAATTAAAACATTGTCGGTAACAGGAAGGTCTGCCATAAACAACTGGTATAATGTAGGTCCTAGTACGCTACCTTGTGGTACACCTGCCTCGACTGGGTAGATTGGCGAGTGGCTGTCATTGATTTTGACCCGAAAGTATCTGTTTTCTAGATACGACTTGAAGAGCAGATAGTACTGTTGCGGTAGGGTTTGCTTGATCTTATATAGGAGGCCAGGGTGCCAAACTCGATCAAAAGCTTGGCCCACGTTTAAGAATGCTGCTAAGCATAATCGTTTTTCCTCGAAGTCTTTTTCTACCTTATCCACTATCCTATGGACTTGTTCCAATGTTGAGTATTTTCTGCGGAAACCGAATTGATGTTCCGGAACTAAATGCAGTTCTTCTATAATGGGTTCCAGTCTTCTTAGTAGAATTCGCTCAAAGAGCTTAGAGAGGAGTGGTAACAGCGAAATCGGTCTATAAGAAGCTGGTAATTGAGCTGGTTTTCCTGGCTTTTGAATGACAATTACTTCGGCAAATTTCCATTGGATTGGGAAGTACTGAGTTCTTAAGATGGCATTATATATACGTGTTATAGCTGCTATCCCTTTTTTTGGCAGTTGACGGAGTAATTTGGACGTAATTAGGTCATATCCCGGGGCTTTGCCAGTTTTTAAACATTTAACTTCTGTTTGGACTTCGTTGGGTAAATGGAGTTGGAGTGGTGATTTGAGGAATTCGAGAATTTCGTAATCATCTTGTGGAGTTCTGTCTGATTCGTGCGGTTGAAAGGTTGCAGCTAAGTGTTCGCCGAATACCACCGCTTTATCTTTGTCACATCAGGCCCAAGAGCCATCATTTTTACGAATAGGAGGGATAGGGATAATAGGCTTTTTCAAATTCCTAGTTGCGCGCCATAAGGAGTAGTCATGGTGTTGACTGGGGGATAAGTTTCGCACGTAATCATTGAACGTTTCGTTTTTCTGTTCCTTGATTAATCTTTTTAGTTGTGTGGTGAGAGTGTTTAGTTTATTTTTGTCTCTTGGGTGTCTTGTTTGTTGCCAGATCCGTCTTGCTTTTCGTTTGTCGCTGATCTTTTGTCTAATTTCTAAGGAGTAGTTGTTAGTGTTTTGTTACATTTATGTTGTAGTTTTATGGGCGTAGCTGTCCAAGAAGCATATTGTAAGGTTTGTGTTAGTCGTTCTATTGCCGTTTCAATTTCATTTGAAGTGTTTAGTACTTCTGGAATCGATAGATGTTCATCAATATATTGTCGAAAAATGTCCCAATCCGTAAGACTGTTGTGTAGGCTGGGCCTTGCAGGCTTGTTGATTATGCAGCTACTCAACGTGCATATTATAGCAGAGTGATCCGAGTTTAGATCGTAGCAGTCAGCAACATCGATGTAGTTGGGCGAGATTTTTGTAATAAGGAAATCTAATGCATCCGGCAGTTTATTCAGATCGGTTGGCCAATATGTGGGTTTACCTGTGGCTACTGCATTATAATGATTATTTAAGATGGTTTTATATAGTTGCCTTCCCTTTGGGTTAATTAATCTGGAACCCCATAAGGGTGTTTAGAGTTAAAATCACCACCTGCTATGAACCGGTCTCCTAGCGTCCTGAAGAAGTCTTCGAACTGGTTCTGCGTTATTGAATGCCGCGGAGGGCAATATACTGATGATACTGTTATGTCTCCAACGTGGTCTTTAATTTTGACATTTGTGGCTTGTATATGATATGTTTCAAATTTCTCCATTTCGTAGTGTGATAATTTGCTGCTGATTATAATTGCCGTTCCAGCGTGAGCTGTGTTGTCGGGATGACAGGTGTAATAAGTTCTGTAGTTGTGGATATTGAGGTAGTTGTAATTAGTAAAGTGTGCTTCAGATACCAAGAGCAAGTCGATTTTTGGGTGTTTAGAAACGCTTCTACTTCTAAACGGCGTTGTAGAAGTCCGTTTGCGTTCCATACGGCTATTCTTAGGGTATCCATTATTGGGAGATTTTGGTTATCAGGCTAGTGAGTAGGTTGAGCATCATAGTATTTTGTTGCATTAACTGGGTAAACATGGTTTCAAATTTGGAAAGGAACTGAGACAGGGAGATGTCATTGCTGTTTTGATTTTGATTTTGAGTGTTGTATGAGTCTGACGTTGTTATGAAATTTTGTTGTCCAGCCACGGCTGCGGCATAGCTAGTTGGAAACCTGTTTGCCCTATATGTGTTTGGTTGAATTGTGGCCGCCTTTAGAGCTTGTGGTGCTTGCATCCTAGGGCTGGCGGTGTTGTTTCTCTTTTAACTGAAGTTGTTGGTAGATAGAGCATCCTTTATAGTTTGCTGGGTGGGCTCCATTGCACAATGCACATGTAGCAGGAGTGTCTTTTGGCTTTGTACACGTCAAGGTATTGTGGTTACCACCACACTTTACGCACGCGAATGGTTTTCTGCAGTAAGTTTTACTGTGTCCGTATGCTTGACAACGAGTACACTGGATGATATTGTTTTTTTTCCTTGGTGGCTCAACTGTAATTATCATATTTAATAGAGATCTAAGTTCGTATATCTCTTTGTTGTTACTGGCAGGCTCGAGGTCCACAAAGAATAAAGGAAGTGGTGTTTTGTCTACCCTGTGTCTTATATTCATTAAATTGCGTACAGTATGTCCTTTCTCTTTCAATTCTTCTTTTATCAACGCGGTATCGACTGTTGGGTGAAGGTTTCTGACTACAACTCTAAATGCCCTTTCTTCTTGAATCTGATAAGTATGAAAAATAATTTTCTCGTCATCAAGATGTCTCACAAGTTTTCGATATGTTTCAGGGTTATTAGTATTTATCTTGACGACGTTGTTTGCTAGTGTTTTTGAGTTGTATTGTTCAGTTTCTAATACTTTTGTCAGATTTGTAATCATTGCGTTATAATTTTCTACTCCGTGTATATATACTGGAGGGGGTTTCTTAACTGCAGCTTGTGGTTCTTCTCTAGTTGTTTCCATTACGTTATCTTCGTGTATGTCATTTAATACATTAAATCTGTTGTTATCGATGATTTGGCTTTGTAATTCGAGGTTATTATCAGGGGAGCGTGAGCATCTTTTTCTCTTTTTCTTGCCACTCATGAGAGCTTGTTTGGGGTTGGTCATCGTTTGTTGCGGTCATTTCAGGTGCTGAATGCTGGTTATTAGGATTTTGTGGCGGACAGTGCATGGGTTGTGGAATATTAGTAGGATAAGATACATATGGAACATATGTTTGGCTTGATAATAATTGTTGCGTAGGAGGATTAGTGTAGGGCGTTAATGGCTGGTTTTGATATAATAAATGATGTTGAGAAATTGGAATTTGTTGTTGAGCAATAGGCATTTGTGGTTGAAACGGAAACATATTTAAAATAAATAAAATAAACTCACTGATTAATGCGGGTCACTGGCATTCGAGTGCATGCGTAGATAACACGCGTGTCAGAGACACATCCACTCATCTACGAGGCCAGCGGCCGAATCAGTAGTTAACATAGGTAATAATAAGATTTGTTGCTGCTATTTATTCTATAAAAAACCAAATTTATGTAACTAAATAGGCAGTTATAACTGTTATAAGCAAAAGAGGCATTTATAAATAAAAATAGTCAAAATAAGCATTTTTAGGCATTTTGTCTAAACATCCATGTTTTTATAATCTTGTCTAGTGACGTCTTTTATTTTCTTATGTAGGTTAAAATTATTCTGCTTACTTTATAACGTTTTAATTTCAGCACAGTTTGCTTCTAGACATCCTTTTTTTTTCTATTCTTATCTTGTAAGATATTCGTTTGTTCGTGTTTTTATATTTTGAGAGAAAGAAATGGCGGACTTGAAGAATCAAGAGTAGTAAAATTGTCATATTTTTGAATCTGGAGACGTAATTAAAAATTTAAAAAATTATTATTTTTGTGTTTTTGTAATTAACAAAACAATAGCTTATTGTCTTTTTGCAGCTTGAGTGTGGACTAACGTAGCACAAAAAAAATATTTGGTATCTTACTTTAGGGAATAATTTTCGAATATTTATCTACAACATACTTTCGTAAGATTTTAATTGTAAGGGCATTCAAAAATGATAACTTTTTTCGGAAGAAAACAAATTTAAACTCTATTTTTCAGGGAAAATTTTGGGTTATTCTGCCGAGAAGAAGTTTTTCAAATATTTTTGACATTTGTGGCAGCAGGCTTATTGGACGGTACGATGAAGGTTCGGTAGGTGGTTTACCTGGTTTTCCAATCATAATTATTTGCGCGTGTTTTCACTGAACTGGGAAATAGCATAATCGAAGGATGCTGTTGAATATAGTAGTTAATAGCACGATTGCCTTTCTTGGTAGATGTTTTAAGATCTCCCCGACTATGAGGCCATACCCAGGGTCTTGATACAATTTGTATTGTTGATTTGTTTTCGAATTTCTGCTGGTGTAAAAGGCTTAACGGGCAGTGATAGTTGACAGGGGGCGTTAATAGTGTCTTCAATTTCTTCATCTTGGTTGTCATTGTCTGAGACTGGAGAGAACACTTTTGAAAGATGATCCGCGAATACATTGCTCTTTTCTATGTCTGACTGCGCCCAGTTTCGATCAGGTTTTCTTATGGGTGGGGTTTGTATTACTGGCCTCTTAATTATTTTTGTTGCTTTCCACAACGAATGGTCTTCGGGGGATAGATTTGTGATGTAGTGTTTGAAGGTGTCGTTGCGGGCTTGGTTTAAAACAGAGTGGAGTTGGTGTGTTATCCTGTTAAGGTCAGTTTTGTCCTGAGGGTTTCTTGACCTTTGCCATTTCCCACGTGCTCTTCTTCTTTTTGTGATCAATTTTTTAATATGCAGAGGAATATTATCATTTCCCTGGTTTGCTTTGTTCCTTAGAGGAGTGGCTTTGTATTGTATTCGTTAGATGCTGTACCACCTCTTCGATTTCGAATTGCTCTTTGATACGATGATCCAGTCTGATTTCTTCATTTATTAAGTTTTGGAACATTTGCCAATTGGTATCTTTTGTGCACAAGGTAGGCATTGGCTCTCTGTAGATAACATTGGTACTGAGGGTTAATATTATGGCGCTATGGTCATGGCATAGATCTAAACTAGACTTAATATCAATGTAAGTATTTGATATGCCTTTTGATATAGCGAAATCAAGTAGGTCCGGGAATTTTATTCCTGTCCGTGGACGAGTAGGTTGGCTCTCCCCGTAGAAGTATAAATTAGGTTGTTTAGTTGTATTGAACGGAATAGATTGCGACCTTTAGGTGTGATTAATCTGGATCCCCATGTTGTATGTTTGGAGTTCCAGTCTCCGATTGCTATAAATTGTGTTCCGAGATAGTTGAAAAAGTCATTATATTCTTCTGTCGTGATATTGTGTCGTGGCGGGGAGTAAACAGCCGCAATAGTAGTTGGTCTAGGAAGTGATTCTAGTTTTAATAACGTCGCTTGGATTTTGGCTGTTTTAAAGGGTTGGAGGACATGGTGGTTAATAGTCGATCTAATTATGGTGGCTGAGCCTGCATGCGCCGTACCGTCAGGGTGATGAGTATAGTAAATGGTGTAGTATGGGATTCTGATAAACGTTCTTTCAGTTGAGTGGCTTTCAGAGATTAGGAGAATATCAATTTTATTGTAGTTTAAATATAGGGTGATTTCTGGAACGTGATTTGATAGCCCGTTTGCATTCCAGGCAGCTATTCGAATTGAGGAGGTCATTGTTTGGTCAAATTGCTTATGACCGTGGTAAGCATGGTGAGCACCATGCTGTTTTGGTTTAGTAGCTGGTTGAATAGGTTTTTAAATTCGTATAAAAAGTTTTGCATTGTATTAGTAAGGTTGTCATTATTATTATTATTTTTATTTTGATTACTTGTTGCTCCTGCGGCTACATGGGCATAACTACCTCTAGTTGGAGGAGGCTGTTGTGTTATCTGTTGAAAAGCTGGATTTGTACTTGAATGTAATTCGAGGATTGGTTTATTTGTGAGGTTTGGATTGTGTTTATTTCTGGACTTTAATAGATCTCTGTAAGTTGTGCAGCCCTTGTAGTTGGCAGGGTGCCCTCCGCCACATAGTGCACAGGTAGCCGGGGTGTCTTTGGTTTTATTACAGCTTTGTGAATCGTGTAGTTTGCCGCATTTAACGCAGTTGTATGCTTTCATACAATACGATTTGGGGTGTCCATAGGCCTGGCATCGGGTGCATTGTATTATAATGTTTTTATGTTTTGGTGGTTCAACTCTTATTTTTGTATTTTGTAGGAATTCTATGTTATAAATTTCTTTATTATTACTTTGCGGACTTATATCGACGAAAAATAGTGGTAGCGGATTTTTTGTAACTCTGTGCCGTGCGTTGATGATATTTCTGACTTTATGTCCCTTTTCAGCTAGTTCTGTTGTTATATCTTCTAACGGGATTGAATGATGAAGACCGCGTATGACAACTCTATAGGCCCTGTCTTGTTTTAGTTGGTAAGTATGATATACTATTTTTTCGTCCTTCATGTGCTGGATTAATTTTCTGTAGGTGTCGGGTGTCCGTGCATTTATTTTTACTGTATTATCTGGGAAGGTTTTAGTGTAGTAAGTTTCGTCATCTGTGACAAGGGATAGATTTTCGGTCATAGCTTTGTAGTTGGTAACTCCATAAACGTAAATTGGGGGTGGTTTCGGGTCTTGCGGCTGAGTATTGTTCTTCATATTGTTCGAATTGTTAGTATGAGTTTGAATGGCATTAGTACCTGCTTAGGCGAGTGATTGAAATCTGTTTGTTGTTATAGTTTGAGGGGGATTTACGGAGTCGATTTGGATCTTAAACCTTTTTCTCTTGTTTGTGACGGTTTGCCAGGGATGAGAGTTTGTAATTTCAGAGTCATTCTCCATTTGTTCGTCTTCGCTGGTCGTGCAATCGAAAGTTTCTTGCGTTGATTTTGTGTCGTTGTAGTTATTATTTGGCGGTATTAAAGGCTGTATGTTATTTAAAGGAGCGAGGTTAATAGGAAGTGGTGGAATTGTTCTGTTGTTACTTGATTTTGGTAAAATTGTGGAAGTTGCATATTTATAGCTGCTGGATTTAATCGGTAATTGTGTGCATGCGGCATTTGTGCTGGTATTTGATTTTGAAGTAATGTAGGTGGCTGCATAAGGGTGTAATTATACATATTGGTGTTTAAACCGGGCCCATTCCCGGTTGGGAACATCTTTGAGAGGTATAATGTGTTTTAAAAATTATAAATTCTTACGGTTTTTAAAGGTGAAACAGTTGTTTATCACTTGAGTTAAACGTTGAAATTAAATTAATAAATATATAAATTTTCCTGACCTTAAGCAAGGCTACGGCTGCGGCTCCGCCGTTGTGATAACTCAGGTATAGCTCGGCACGCACGTTCGGTCTGCTTGAAGGCGCTAGCAAGAATCTGATGTTAAACTTGACTTTATAAAAGGTGGCATAGTAGTAACAAATATTTATAATTAATATATATTCTACGTTCTACAGTTTATGTATAAGGCAAGTTACAGCCAAACCAGATAAAAACACGTCTTGTAAATTCTGTCTTCTTTTAGAAATAATATTCAACGTATTTATGTCACCATGCTTTCAAGAGAATAACAAAGGCGCTGAAGAGACCTGAAGCATAAAAGATAATACATCATGTGTTATTAAGCCTCAAATTTACAACTTTGCGTTAATGTAAAAATCGATAACTGCTTTGTGTCCTCGAATTTTCATACAATGCCTTTTAAAAAAGGATTTTGTGAATACACCTTAATTTATTAGATAATAACTTTTCAAAGTAAACTCATACCTGACTTTAAAAAAATAAGCTTTGTGCCCGGATAAAGGCGAAGTAACATAATTACCGTATAATAAATGTTTAATTTACTATGTGGTATTTTTACATGATTATTTGAAATTTTTATTAGCAAAATTTTACATAAAACATAAAAAATAGGTAATAAGAGGTTACACAACTGTAGCCGAAAGTATGAGGCAGCTATATATTTGTATATTATTTTAACAATTAAAAGATAGAGGCACTTTTGTTCTTGTTGTGCTGGCAAGAATCATAAGTAAAAATGTAAATAGTGCATATTTCATAAAAAATTAATAAAACATTGAAAACTTGAAAACTTCTGTTTTATATTGTTTTGTGTAAGCACGTGTGTCATTATCACCGATATCCAAACGGAGTGTGAAATGCGTAAAATAATAAAACTTAGTGTGCAAGAAAGTTTACAAATTTACTTTTTATATTAATAGAGCAGGTCTTAGATTGTAATAGCTCATTTTGATAAATATCTTTATAGGGCTGTTCGAAATACTGCTTATAGACACTGAATCATATGTAAATCGGAAGAGAACAAGCCGAAAAAGAGCATCTTTTAAACACGACTCCAGAAAGTTGATTCAGGAGTCGCTTAAAAACCGGGAAAAACATCATAACAGAAATTTCTTTGCCTCTTAATGACGAAACCGTAAAAATGGGTTTGGGAAAGCAAGTTTAAAAGGCTAAAATGCCAGCAAGAAGGTATGGCTTTAGGAAAAAAAGAGAAAAATTTGTTTACAGTGGGTTCCTTAACAGTGATACTTAATAGGGAAAGGTGGGCAAATGTTTTATAGTCAAACAAGCTTAGATTTAACGTAAGCTTAATAAGGGACCTTGCTATGATTCTCAACGTTTAATAATAGATCTGTTACATGTACAGATATGTGTAATAAAGTAAAGTTTAATTTTGACAATTATTTAGATGTATGGAACCCCTGACAAGTGTATGGTAGTGTATGGTGCCTTTAATCAAACACAGAGGAAACAACATGATAATTTGGGAATGGTAGCCGAGGGTGCAAAAAAGCGGTTGGAGAGGCAGGCGTTTAAATAACCGTGCCCTTTTAAGCGGTGTGGGGAACAAAGTACGGCCCGTCTCGTAGTAAGACGATTAGGCCCAAATCGTCCTTAAACGGCCGGCGCAAAAGCGGATGGAGGGGACTACCGATATCAACCAACGAGTAAATTTGCCAAATCGCTCACCTGTAATCGGCTTCGGCTTCAGCTGCGTTGATTTCCTGGCGGCTACTGTGCTATGACGTCTTCGTGCCTGGCTTTGCGGGGGAGTTAGCTGCGGGTAGATTATAACGCGACCGCACTTGCCGGGTTGCGTTTCGAAAGTATCGCCGGGCTGCGCGCCTGAGTTATCGGTAAATTATTTTGCGGGAAATTTTGATTTGACAGCACTTGTCGGCATGCGTCTCAAAAAGTGCCGCCGACGGCGTATGCAGGCTCATAGGCCGAGCGAAAAAAAGCCCATCTGCTATTTTGTGTGTGCGATAGCAAAACGTCCGCCGACAGATATCAAAGTCACCAGCACCGCCAAAGATTAAATACTTAACAACAGTTAAGAAATAGTAAAACAAAAACGGTGTACATTTTTTCCAACACGCACAAAATAAATTTCAAAGAATGATTTTTATATAATGCGTCATACTTTGACTGCTAACGAAGATAACCTCTATAAATACCAACTCAAAATTTGGTATTATTTCTTCTTTAAACATAATGAGTTTGATTAAAGAAAATATTAAATACAAATAAAATTACAGTTTCTCCTTTTACAACACGGAAAAATTTTAACATTGCCTCTGCTTTTCATAGTAGTGAAGTCTCATATAAGATATTATTCAAATCAATAGTTATAGTTACCTGATCATATTTATCTACACTAAAAAATAATTTATTTATAGGGTCGCATGAGCTTTAAAAATTAAATTGCTTTAAATCAGATCTGTACGGTCAATAAGAAAATGTTGCAATACTTTTAGCACCTATAGACTTAGCCTAAATGTATAATAGTATCTTCATAAGCTGTTACATAGATTCACAGCTAAAACTAAAGCATAAAACTATACATGGTTTGTCCAAATTAAGTTCGTAAACAAATTTATTTAAAATATCGTTACAAACATTTAAAATTCTTTGTGTTCCCATTAAGCATTCACACATTTCGTCAGCGACTTTTTCATGCATGGTACGCATCCTGGAAAGCGTCGACGGGGACTTCGCTTAGAGCCTTTGTCACTGTGGTTTGGATTGCTTCAATGTTTCAAAACGGGTTTTTTTTCAGGGCGTACTTGATTCTATGGATCAAAAATAAGTCTATCGGTACCAACTCCTGGACTGTAGGGGAGCTGGGGCAACGTTACCAAGCTGGGCTTGTCCAGAAACTCCTGGATGCGCACAGCGATATAGCTGGCAGCGTTGCTTTTCGTGCACAGTGGTTTTTAGAATACTGTGTCTTTGCTATTATTTGAACGCTCATTCGACATCGGTATTTAAAAAACCACAAACACGAGACACATTTTTGTCGCTTTTGCCGGTTAACGGCTATCTAGAATGGAGGTTATCCTCCATCTCGTCGGGACCATTTTGACACAACCTTAACCAGCTGAAAACTTGACGATACAAAAGAGCAGAGTCGCTGTAGGCTGCCTAAATTATTTGGTGGGTTTGGAAGAGTCTTTTGTTCAGTTTAACATAGCACTTATCAAGTAACGTTTTCCGTTAAGAGCAGGTTCACGGAAATAGCAATATTGACGGTCCTAGAGGTCATAGCAGACCGATCTTAAAAGCAATGTGAAGTTAAGAGTACCGCTACCTCCACCTAACCCAACCGGTCCGAACACGCTGCCACCACTGCAATTGCATTACTTTCGGGACAAACTTGGTATATTCACGTTAGGGTCTATATTTAAGATATTCAATATCATATGTAAAAATTTACAAGTGCACACAGAGTCGTACAAGCAATTATAAAACAACCCATACAAACATGTTTTTCTTTAATATCTAATTATTATATAGATTTTGGAATTACCTTGAATTTAGAATAAATATGGTATAGGTCTAGGAGCGTTGGGACATGTGGGTAAACTGCTCGTCTTATTAAATATTGGCACTGACGAAGTGCTTCTCTTTAAACAATAGATGTAACCACAGCATTGTCGAATAAAATTATATGAACCTATTTATTTGTTAAACTGTTTCCATACAATGAAAAATTAGGTAAGGCATAAAATATCATCATAAAGTGTAAGAATTGTCATTTAATAAAAGTTTTAAGATAACAAACTCTTTATTAATTTGAGAGTTTTAATGCATGAGTAAACTATAAACATTGTTTGGAATGATTTTCTTGTCTGTTCAATCATGTCAGGTTTAATACGATACAGCTATGGCGCAGTATCTTTCCTCTAACAGATCGTCTTTACAGATGCAAAAAATATGAGGTTCTAGCTATGACCATCAATAGAACAATGAATACTAAAAATTTTGCATTTAGGAAAGGTCCTTTGCAAATTTTATCTATATTTTAATTTCTTTTCAATAACAACTAATAAAATTTTGGTATGCTCCAATAGATACCATAGACCCTCTAGTGTACACTTTAAACTAAAATATCGTCAACGTTTTGACCAAAATATTGTAAGCTACACCCAATTTCTTGCGGTACTTAATTTTATTCACAATAAAACAAAGATTACTGGCCAAATGATTGGAAACATTTGCAACAATGTAGTTTAATTTATTTTTGTATTTTGTATTTTTGTATTTTTGTAACTTTTTACTATATCGTAGAAAGTGTTAGATGGTACTGTAACCCTCTGTGAAGTCCAGCTTTTCTTTATATGAGCAGCGAAGTGCAATGAGGTATAATTTCCAACTTTTGCGCTATTTTGCGACTACTGAGTGCAATATCAATTATATAACGGTAAGATGCGAGTTATACTTATTACTTTGTTAAATGAATAAATTTTTTAAAGGTTTTTAGAACTATCTAAACGTGGACTGGGTGGTGACAAAAAAATAAAGAAAATAAATTGTACAGTGATAAATACCTTAAATATGCATTATAGTTATTTTAAATAAACTATAGCCATGTTGTTTGTTATAAAATTTTATCAAAAAAACATAAAACTAATAAAGCTACTTCTATACGTAAATAGCAATCATTCACACAAAAAAGGAAAAAATATTGTGAAATTCTATAAAAGAGAACTAAACTCTTTTCGCAAGAAGCAAGCCACTTTTTCATCAGTAAACATTACTAATAAGAAAGCAAGAGGATTACAACGTTTATTGTAAGTTTGTGCAAAGCAGGGAAACTTAGAAATTTAATCGGAGAAATGGAAAGATTAAAGCTATATATTATTGGTATAAGTGAAGTAAGACGGAAGGGAAAAAGAGAGTATCCTACACATAATGGTAAAATGTATTACTCTGGCAACAAAACTGTACACCAGTACGGAGTGGCGATACTGAGAGGCAAATATGAAGTCACAGTAGGCATGGCTTAGGAACAAGAAACGCGACAATAGACTCTTACAATTTTGCCAAGAGAAACAATTTGTTATATAGTAATACTTATTTTAAATTACCCCCTTGGAAAATCTACACGTAGACCTTACTAGCGGATATTCTAAATAATATAATTAGGAACCAACTAGATCACTTACTTTTAGAAAAACGATTTAAAAACAGCATATATGCCCCATAAAAACATACGCCAAAGCTGATGTTGATACGAATCACAACCCGGAAGTTACAAAGTTTAAAACAAGATTAAAAACTATTAAAAAGAAAACTAACCGTATTCAAATTAACAGAAAAAAACTGCAAGATCAGAATATAAAAAGGAATATAAAACAAATGCTAGAAAATGACGTTCAAGATAAAATGAAGGATATAAACTGTAACGACGTAAATAAAATGTCGAACGCCTTTAAGAAATCATTCAAAAATGTAGCAATAAAAAACTAAAATCAGAAAATAAGACTAATTATAAGAAGAAAGATTAGATGACCAATGAGAAATGAAAAATATAAACAGATACAGGGGACAATTAAAAGAAAAATAAGAGAAGTGGTTGAGTGGGAATGTAGTGAAATTAACGTACTTGACAAAAAATACGATACATTCAATCTGCATAAGAAAATTAGAGAAGAGACAGGGAAGAACAGACCACGAAATTCCAACATATTAATAAATAATGAGGGAAAATACTACTAAGCAAAGAAGAAAATATGGAAACCTGAAAAAATATATACAGCAGTTATTTAGCGACAACAGAAATTCATATCATAATTATACAGACGCAAGTTTCGGACAACATATAACAACGGAGGAGGTTATATATGCAATTGAAAAATCAAAAAGTGATAAGGCTACAGGATCAGATAAAACAAACGCTTAAATGGTAAGACTGCTTGATGACACAGGAATAAAGGTTTTAACAAAAAAAAACTAAACTAAAAACTCTTATTGTGTTGTAGGACATCCCACCTTTGCCAGATCGCGGATGTGAACCCGGTAAGCCATAGGCTTTCGAATGATACCTCCCTTACGTCACTAGCTTTAGTAGATCTTGAGCTGAAAGTTACGACGGACAAACAGACGTCCGTACCTATATTATTAAGCTCCCCTTTCAAGTATAAAAGCCTAAAAGTAAAACTAAAAAAGGTGGCTGGAAAAAATGAAGTCACTCCTGAATTAATAAAATATGGAAAAGAAGAATTAGTTAATTGACTACATAAACTATATGAACAGGCATAGGTAGAGCAAACCATACAAGAAGAATGGTAATTTAATATAATTCCGATTCATAAAAAGAGAAAAACTACATACACTAATAACTACAGAGCAATATGACTTTTATCAGTGGCTCTAAAAATATATATACAAATTTCAGAAATTTATCCGAAGTTGACAAAAGTTTACGGGGACTCTGCTCCTTCCATGTCAACTGTTAAAAAGTGGGCAGCTGAATTTAAACGTGGTCGCACATCCCTCGAAGATGACACACGCGAAGGACGGCCAAAAACTGCAACCACACCGGAAGCCATCGAAAAAGTGCATGATATCGTGTTGGACGATAGGCGAGTGAAGGTGAGTGAGATAGCTGAGGCTGTGGGGATATCGGAAGAAAAGGTTCGAAACATCTTGCACGAAGAATTAGGGATGCGAAAGCTCTGCGCAAGATGGGTGCCGCATTTGCTGAATGCCGATCAAAAGCAAATGAGCAAACGATTTTCGCAGCAACCTTTGGACCGATTCTACAGGGATCCGACTGATTTTGTGCGACGATTTGTCACCATGGATGAGACAAGGATCCACCACTACACGCCAGAAACGAAACAGCAGTCCAAGCAGTGGGTGGAAGGCGGTAGTTCAGCACCAAAGAAAGTGAAGTCGATCACATCTGTTTTGGGATGCGAAAGGGATCCTGTTAATTGATTATCATGCAAAAGGCAGAACAATTACAGGCGAATATTACTCCAACCTTCTTGACTAGCTGGATGCCAAAATTCGCCCGGCTTGAAGGAGGAAAAAATCATCTTTCACCAGGACAACGCACCTGCGTTGGCGAGGGGAAAATTGCGGGATTTGGGTATCATTTGTTCGGCCATCCCCCCTATTCTCCTGACTTGGCACCCTCAGACTTCCATCTGTTCCTAAACTTAAAAAAATTTGTTTCTGGGAAGCGCTTCACATCCTATGAAGAAGTTGATGAATACTTTCACAATTTTCCAGATTCTCACTTCCGAGAAGGAACACTGATGTTGGAGAGGCGCTGGATCAAGTGTGTTGAAGTCAAGGGAGATTATGTAGAAAAATAAAATCATTTTTTAACTGAAAGTCGCAGTCTTTCATTGAGAACTTTTCACCTTACCCTCGTACATATACAAAATTGGGAGGAAAAGAGGAGAATCAAAACAAAAACTAAAAAGACTGGCTGACAACCGACCAAAATACAAGAGATGGCTAGAAAACTCAACGCCGTAAGGCAAAATGGAGAAAAATAAAAAAGAAGAGGAAATTTAAATGTGAGTATAATTAAATGTTATTCTTATCAAATTGTTATTGCTCCTAATGTTGAATTGTAGACTTACAAATTTAAGTCCATTGGTTTGAATCACCTTGTATTACAAGCATATATAGGTATGAAACTTTAAAATGTAAATAAGCTACACAGATTAATACTATAAATGGAATAAAGTTAGTATATTATAA